>LUCH01017435.1:0-39619 GCA_013368495.1 Paragonimus heterotremus
GAATCGTATTCTACGGGTCAGGTTTACCCTGGCCCTAACAGTTTGAGTAGCTAACGTTCACACTGCCATCTTGTTCGTGCTTTTTCTATAACGACGCACGTCCGTTCCTCGATTTTCCCTGTTCTGTCATCCGGTATTTCCTTGACTGTTATCGTAATGATGGAGAACGAGTGGTTGCGCTGCGCTAAATCATCAAGTTGCGTTGTGCCAAGTAACTTATCTTACACATGAAGTTTTGTAAGCTTAAACCTCAAGTCATCCACTACTTCTGTTCAAACCGTTGTGGGGTTATATAATTTAGTCCTGTTTTCGTTGTGGGCAAATAACAGTTTAGTTGGGGGCACACAACAACGGTAAACAAGTGGATCAGTTTGTCGTGCATTTATTTGCATAAGTATCTGTGCAAGGTTCGTGCAGATTCTTGAATGTTTGGACGAGTTTTATTTTGAAAGATTGTTTTTAGTTCCGGAAAAGCAGTGGAAGTTCGAAAAATTATGTCATCCAGTTTCAATGCTCAACGCGGCAATCTCAGTAGTTGACTAAGTCGGCAATGCAATATGAGCATCGAACATTCAAAATTTAACTGCCGTGTCCTCATATCCTGTCGGCTACCTCTCTTATGCTCAGCTACCAGTCCCATTGTGTTTCTGGCAACACTGCTATAAATGTAATCATAAGAATGCATGTCAGAGGCCTTCTACGTATATTTTAGTCCGATCAACTGTACTGGTAACATTTTTTCTAAAGTAGTCACTCCTGTTCAGTAAACACTTGACTAAACTCCCGAGCGTGACACCTTATAAGGAATTCGTGTCTGGTGAATCCGTTTTCGACTAGTGGTAAGCCAAAGTGTGAATTTAGGATAGTAGCTTATCTTTGATAGTGGTTATGGTGTACAAAGTATGTCTGTGATAGTTCCCGTCCTTCAGTGCTCAGTGCGTTTGTTGTCCAGTTGCGACTACGACTAAAACTAGTGCACATGACCTCACCAGTTTACTGAAAGAAAGTTCAAGTTCGTGTTTTTTCTGGCAAACATTTCTCCTACATCTAGGTAATGTCATCTTTTCTGATGCTAACACCGTTCTACGTGTGATCGTCGATTTTGCTGAGCCGTTCGATCGACGTGTGGCCTTGACAGCCGCTGCTGCATTGGCTTCTTTGTTGGACAAAAAAGATGAAGATGATAATCGTAATAGCATGAACGATGAAGGAGATGATACTAGTCGAGGCGATGATGATGTCAGTGAAGCGACCAAGAACTCCGACGCGTCCGAATCGATGGGAAGGCAACCATCATTGCACTTATCTTCAGAAACGTTGGATTCCATTGAAGACTTCTCACAATATCTTCCCCCTTCCGGTCGTTGGTACAAGGCGTTATCAGTTCCCGCAAAGACAGTCTCGTTGTTTCTCCGTTTCGCCCATAAGTGTGAGTTTTGTTTTTTGAATACTCTCCCTAGCTGCTTTTTCACTTCCCTTTGTAGGATCTGCCTTTGGTGGTTGTCACTCCTTCTTGCTAGATAAACATACTGTTTGATCCACTCACGATTTCTTGTGAGTGCTTGCTCGGTCCTCTCAAGCGTTCTGGCCAGCTTCGTCCATGAAAAGACTGGATTTTGACACGGTGTAATGGCTGTCGCATGCCAGTCGCTCTTAAGCTAAACTGGATCGTCTGTTGACCACACCGACTGGGTCACAAACTAATTGACGAAGGTTTGACGGGTTACAGTGTTCCGGTTTTCTAGGTTGGACTCTGCACCAACTCTTG
The DNA here is from genome assembly GCA_013368495.1 of Paragonimus heterotremus. Classification (NCBI taxonomy): domain Eukaryota; kingdom Metazoa; phylum Platyhelminthes; class Trematoda; order Plagiorchiida; family Troglotrematidae; genus Paragonimus; species Paragonimus heterotremus. Next base: position 1,769 of record LUCH01017435.1, read on the forward strand.
TTCACTACCCGTCAACCGCTACCTTGCGATACTGGATTGTTTTTCTGTATCTCCGGTCTAGGTCTTCTGACTGTGTCCCTAGCCCACATATAATCATAGCCTTCTGTACTAGTGATCCTTCATAGTATCTACCGACATGCAGTATAAACCGTGTCACACTGTTTGTTGCATCCAACAGGGTGTGTAAGCAAAGGTATAACACTGGTGGCCGCTCTATCGCTGTCTTTAATTCAACTTGAATATCCCTTTCTCTCTATTCACAGTACTATTCCTACTTCAGTACGGGTTTATAACGTGAAATGTATATCGAACCGTCTAACGGGCATAAAACCAACAGCAGTGTATTTTCAGGCCGTCTGCTATCACCGTTTTTGCTCGATTTCGTCATAGACGAAACAGTTGATAACGTTGACAGAATGCTAGTGTTGACCACTTGTCTGATGGAGATTGGATTGATTTTGCCTATGCGGGACGATAAGGTTGTGTTTGGCCATTTTTCTTGCGGTGTGGATCACGCTATACGATATCTCTTATTCTGCTAAGTAGTTCAAGGTGCGCTTTTTATATTCAGAGTACAAAATACTTTGACGTTAGAGTTATGGAGGCTTCTGACTGGTCCGTGTATCTGAAAGAATGTTTAACTGGTATCAGAGACGTAGGAAATGATATAAAAACTTGCATGTCCGACGCTAGGGCATTCTTTATCAATCTGTCATCTTCGGCAATAGAGGCGTTTCCAAGTCTTAGTGGACGCATGCATTAGACCACTCAGCGCAGTGTTGTCATCCGGTTTCAAAACCTGATCATCCAGATATATTGTCGATGTCTGCATCTAACTGCATACATCGAGTGACGCCAACAAGGAAGCAGTGATGAATTTAGAAAACAAATATTTGATAGTATGAGTCGGAAGAGTACATTTGTCTACACTTTATGTACGCATAAACGTAATCAGTTAAGCCATATATTTACTTGTCACATCTGACGTTCTGTCAGCTCTTGAGCCGATTGGTGTAAAGTTCGAAACTTACAAACTCTACCTCGGTACAAAGGAACGAAAACAGAGGTTAGTTGGTTAACCATCGTCTTCCTAGTTCATGTCTTCATGGATTACAGGGGGGCAGTGACTAGGTACGTCTGGAAAGACAACGGCTTATTGTGTTCTGTGATGTGATTGTAACTGTTGCATGGCTGGCTCGTTTGCTAATTAAGCGCAAGCTGAATGGTGGAAACCGCAATATCCCCTTACTTTCATCTGCAACTAGGTTGTTTGTGTGTAGGCTTTAAGCCTGTCGGCTCTTTTCCATTTACCCTAACACTGAACATCCCAGTCACAAGAACGTAGTAAGTGGAAGTTTTTATGCTAAGGTTTTGCTTGTTTGACGGCATTTCCAATGGTGCCTATGAAGTCTCATTAGTAATCAGCTGCACATATCTGATTGCTGTCAACATCTGTTTACGGTAAGCGAACCTTGTTTGGATTTTAGAATGTAATATTTTTATATATTCATTACTCAACCAGCAACAGGTGAATGACAACAGTGCCACATTACCCCATATTAAGTCCACACGAGCAGATTCGGGTTTTCTCACTTGAGTGATGAGTAGTTGAAGGACTCAACAGTCAAATGTAATGAGTCAAAAATGTGTACGGTATTGCAAAAAATTAACAGGAATCAATAAGTTTATCTCGAATGCGATAGGTTTGTTCCAAACTAAAATAGATAGGTATGAATTACAAACAGACTAGACTTTGCATCTCACAAGACAAACAACACAATCACGCAACCGGTACGATGGACCGATCAAATTCATGCAGGGATTTTCACAACTGAACATTAAATCAGATCCAGCGACTGGGGATAAACTGAAGACGAAATACTTTATCGAGTACAAAGAAATTAAGGCTGTGGCTGTTTGACAGTGAACCGACAAACATACTAGACTAATCCAACAGTATGTTGTCTATCAGTTCATTCTGAGTTGCCATGACAGTCGTGCTGCTGAAACGATTCGGTACCCAAATGGCCACTCAATTTGATGGAACAAGGCAGCAGCTTGGCTGGTAAACAACAGTGCAACCCATCGTCGTTTATTTTAGAACATATCCAGATGGACAACTGGTCATCAAATGACCCCAATCAGTTCATTCATTGTGTTGATTCCCAACCCGTTCCACAAAGCCACCTCGGCTTTTTGATCCCGTATTCTCGGGCACGTCAATATGGTATGAAATCCTCATATCTCTTTGAATAAGCTCTCTATCATAACACAACACACTAAGTATTAGTCAAGTGGGCAACAGATGAACACACATACTTGTTCCGTGTCACAAACACAAAAAGTGCGTGTATTAAGATATAGTGTACTGTACATTTGTGCATATTTGTTCATGCTTCTAACTTATCTACCGATACACAGCAGAATAATCATTCTCAGATAATAGTCGACTCTCGAATGTACACACAAGCATATATTCGTATAATGTATGTACTTAGCATGAAAATGTTTGAAAAAACAGTAGATCTCATGATTGTGTTCTACTCACGCTATAATCTGTCATATATTGTACCCCCAACCAGCGTAAAGTTGCAGATATTAAAGTGAACTATTCACATGGTTTTTTTCACTAGGCCAAAATTTTTTTTCTAGTGGTCTTTCCATCAAAGCTTTATATAAATCATGTACGAGCGATAGTCACGGCTGATCGGCTGAAGCAGCATCGCGAAACTTCACGTGTCCACTAACTGTAGCGTACCGTTATCATACATGCATCATCATCATCATCATCAGCCAGTTCGGAAGAGAACCCATCACCAACAAGACGGTTTAGGGTATCAGCTTGTGGTTAAAATAGCAACGGGCGTAGACGAACAGATATGGAAGATATACACTTTACTATGGATTTTAGTGATCAAGTCGCTTCAACCAAGAACGAAAAACATATGTTGGTCTTGTAGCTGACGTCGAACATATCCGTAGGGTTTTGTTATGGATCATTCTGAACGTAATTTTCTAAGGATTTCATAAATTATTCCCTCATTACATAATTTTCACGTATGCCTCCTTCAGATAATCCGTAGTACCCGTCTCTATGTTATGCCAGTCGTCACTCTAGTTCGAGCGATATAGTACTGACTCCTTCGTGCGTTCCATCGACTTACGATATACTAGGTGTACTTTTCTATGGCATTAATCTGCTCGTTGTTTCTAATCATTGACCTTCTTCTTGGGCAGACTTGCCACGTGATTTAAAATTTGTTCATTTTTTCAACTTCTTTTCGGTAGGGTAAACAATCTCGATCCACCTCACTCATCTGCTGATTTGTCCGCATTGAGCATCAGTTTGGTGTGTAAGCCAAATCTGCTCACACAGGTTTAATGTAGGACGTTATGACATTGTTGTCAGTTATCCTGTAACTCATTGAGTAATGCACATTTAACACTAGTATCAACAGGCGGTTTCGCAGACTAGTCAATTTTAGAACAGACCCAAATGTGACATATCTAGGATTCGGTTAGATTCGAACCAGCGACAGTCACAACTGAGTCTCTTCTGAAACTAACTAACCTGCCAAACCACCTAGTAGTAGTGCAAATTCTATGCTCAGCGGTGGCGTTGGCGGATTCCAGCGTAAACTGCTTGAGAAATCCTGCCGGGGCAATCGATCTGGTAGACCGTTTGGTGGGTTTCATATAAGACAGTGGATTAGATGAGTAACCGAGTTAAAGTTTGAAATTCTTAAGCTCCAGGCGTGAAACCATAGTTCCGTTACAAAAACATTTATCCTGTTTGAATACTCTACTCCTGTCGACGATTCAAGTCCGACCGAAGCCCACATTTTTTTATAATTGAGTCTCTTCCAAAAGTACATATGACGGTATTGTATCTTGCTACCCAGCTAACGTCCGTTTACTGTAGACGAATGCTGAAGACAATAGGATTTGTACAACTGATTATTATTGTGACCTCTTGGACCTCACTAGACCGGTTATCATACTGCAGACGACCCGGAAATTTTCCACAGGATGATCCCCACTCGCTGTTTTCTGTATCGAGAATACCAGGGGTCAGGAACGATCAGTTCTATGTTCAAAGTGTTTGAGGTACTTCGAGTCAAAACCTCATGAAAGGTGATGCAAGAATCTTGTGCTTATCACTAACTCGAAGGAGCTCAAAAAATCGTGAGTTGTAAGCAGATTATCACTGGCTTACGGATAAAAATAATTATGTGGGGATCATTGACAAATCACTGACCCTTGTAGGCAAAATCTATACAGTCGCATTCATTCTTACCACTCTAATTATACGAAATGTTTGGATAACCTACGATAGCGATGCTTTAAGGTCCGAGCCCATAAGTTTGGGCTGAATGGTGTAGCCTGTCGACTCATTCCACGTAGACAAACCGATTAATTTATTTCGCTGCAGCTCATAGAACATCATCGACATTATCGCTGTCAGTAATTACTACTGGTATCACACAACCGATAGAAAGTTGCTCCCTACTTTTTGTAACTTTCCTGGCACCGATTATATTCGGGGCCTGATTGGTTTGTGTGCATTGTTTTATATATGGTGTACGCTTCACTCGAACAATAAACCCATATCTGTTTGCGTAGGCTTGGCATTCCAACTTAGTGAAATCGGTTCGACCGCTTATGGAATCTAAATGTTTACTAATATGTGAAACACGTGAGTGTGTTCTTTAGGTTATCTACATACAGTAAGTTTGAAAGAACTTACTGAAGAGATACACTCGTTCCTTAATTGGTTATAATGTTTACTGAACCTCTGTTCTAGTCATTTCTGTCCAATGACTATTGATAGCCTACTTTCTAATTGTGTACGGGAATATTAGAGTTGTGCTCGGACTGCAATCGAATCCCTAGTGAGAACTCCCCTAAGTAACTGTGTGTACAAACGTCATTCCAGTTCGTGTTGTTTTTATCGATCGTGTCCGAAGCTGCCAAACAAAACAAACTTCTGGGTGTGACTTTGCAAACAGACACTCTTTAACTGATTGGTTGTATCTTCTTTTTTCTGTTTAGAGAACTCCAACTAGTTGAGTGATGGTACTACTCATTACGATCCTGTAGTCGAGTTCTAATCCCAACTAGCTGATGTCTTAGTCGCATGAGCTGCGATCCTGTAAAAGTTTTTGTGCACTGGACTACAAACTCCATGGGCTTTGTCTGCTATTAGCATTTCTGTAGTGTTATTACGTATCACAGCCTCCTGTACTGTCGTGTCCGAACAGCGTAAGTACCGAAATACAGCAGGAATGAGCACCATGTCGGGCTATAAGCACATGGAATACAGAATCGTTTTTTTTTGTTATAATCTTAGTTGTTTTGTCGTATCTACCTACAGTTCCTTTCTAGCCAGAACGGCAAAAGGCAAAACTTAATGTCGATTCATACCGGTACAAAATCAAATATGATCGATGTCTGTTTTACAGATGTGTTGTAATAAAAACAAGATCAATTTTAGAGATTCCAAGGAATAGAAACAAAATGTCCGCCCGTGGCTATAAGCAGTAGGCGGGATGGCACAGATACATCGACATTGCGCGTTTAAAATTGCGGAACATGGATTTACGGAGTATTATTTAATTGTGGAATGTGCGCAATTACCACGATGCAAGATGTTATGTTGTGTGAGAACGGAGTTTCACACCAAATGGTTGCCACCACAACACTTTTTAGGCTATCAGTACTTTTATTACAATCACGGGTTTGCCTATACTGGAGCAACTGATACCTTTAGACGATTGGCCGTTTGACGCGGCGGCAGAATCCTGAGTGTTTCGACTGGTTGAACATGCATGTTCCCATGGTTAGTTACTGATTGAACGTCACAACAAATTCAAATTTTCCATGAACGTTTCAGCTATGATCTCTCCGCTACTAAACTTTGGACGAAACTTGTTGATATGATAGCACCAGACATGCATCTGAAAGAGTACTCGACTTCAACGCATCCGAATAACTCATAGTAGTCATGGCAGTTGGTTCTGATGGTTATTACGAACGTTAATCAGTTACCATACGCCAAACATTGTGGTTTGTACGTCAAGTTTTCGGTTGCTGTTTCATTGTTATTTTGTTTGTCGGTTATACAACTTCCCCTGATCATGTAACCACCAACGGTGTTATTCGCCATTGATCTTCTCCTTGGAACGTTTGGACTGAATATTGGACGATGGCATTCCAAGAATGTCCCAATTATATCTCTGTTGCCCTCTTCCCTTTACGTTCAAAAGAGCACGTTTGAACGATCCGCCTGACCATTTGTTTGAAGGTTGTACGATGGACAACAGAAATGCCGAATGCTACCTTGGTCACGGAGTGCAGTAAATTCGGTCGAGGTCAATTGAACTCCATTGTCCGTCCGCAGCGTTCTAAATTGCCCGAATAATTGTTACGTGAACCCGTCAACAACAATCGGGTGGTTTTTCTACCGATAGGTCTCACAAAATCCATGATACATCATCAACTTCATAGACAGGATACATCAGTGGTTCTCGCTTATGTTTAACTGCTGCACAACCATGAAGAAGAAAAACAAACAGGGAGAGAAGAATAAAGGAGAGGATGAGAAGAGACCTAACTACTAAATATAGCTAAGTCTGTATTCAAACATTCAGCGTCAAGGTGCCTACACTTTACCGACAAACCGAGCTATAAGTGAAAGTAAGCCCTCGTCAGCAAGAGTTCCACCACCCCGCGTCGTTCACTACACTCAGTTTACAGATAACTCGAACATGACATAACATAACATTCACGTCACTGAGCTCGATTAGCCGTCATCTCACTTAACGTCTTCAGTCACCAAATTGTGAATCGCGAGGGCCTCTGTCCAGGAGAGGAACCCGATTTACAATGGTCAATCCTCTCATGAACAATTTCATTTGTGTACGCCAGGTCATCATCTGTCTACCTCGCATCTTACGCCAGTCGACTTCAACGTCAGCAAACAGTGCTCGTTGTGGCAGACGACTAGCTGATATCTTCAGCACGTAGCCTTACAATCTAATTCCAAGTAAACGTAATGTTTGAACAAAGCAGCTCATTTGACAGTCTACCAAATACCGGCCTTCTTCTTCGCTGCTTACTCGGTCAAAACAAATGGGATCGGTTATTACCGTACTATTATCCACACACGATTGTTACCACAAACCCCAATTATTCACATTCACATAGAGTATAACAATAAGTGGACTACAAAGTTCCAAGGATACAAGTAATAGAAAAACTGTCGGTTAAAGCTAACAATCATGTTCGGAACTGATAAGTCAAAGCCTTTGGAAAATTCATGCGTGCGGATTAAATACATATGAACCAGCCAATAAAAAACAGCATAAAGGAAAGAGGGTGGGTGGGAACAGGCTGACAGGTCGGCGCGCAAGTAAAGTACACAATGTCAAGAGTGAAAAAGTCACCATAGCATGCATAGTAAATATGATTTGGATTGAGAAAGTCAACGAGGGATTTGTGATAGCTGTGAGAGGTTACCAAGAGAATCTAATCGGTACAAAATACACACGGATTGGAAAAGTCAAATGATTGTTTCCTCCAGGTATGGCAACATTGCTATTGGAATGTAATGTGAACCGCGCTTGCTCGGTCTTTCTTTCAATGGAACGTGAATTTTAATTGAACTACTTGTAAATTTGTTAGTAGTTGAATTCGAATGCATTGCTTGTGTAACCGTAAACTTCTGCCTGTTTATCTTAGTTAGACGTTCACTGTTTTGCAGTTCGTCACGAGTTTGCCGCCGATCTCTTTATGCAGGTCTACCTTCAGAGATGTTCTTGCTTGTTTTCTTATCTAAACTGATCAGTACTCACAGTTGGTCCCAGCCGCCGCATTCCCATAGGCTTTCGAAATGCTACAAACAAAACACTATTCATTTCGGTGGATTATTTCCCACTTTGGGCAGTTACTCATTGCGGAAACTTTTATCCTTTTTTCAGGATGACAAGTCTGCAGATCTATAAGGTCAACAGTTGTAGAGAAAATAACTGATTATTGAAATAACCATGGTTTTACCACAACATCCTTAAGATTACTCCAGAAATATGTCCAACCTTTCATTGACCTAAAAGGTGCATGTTAGTTTATGGCTTGTTCGATTACGACGAGTTGTCACAAAGCAGGAAAGTTTCATGTTGTCTAGACGCTCTTAACCATGTTTTTTTTGTGGCACTCAAGTAAACGCTTGTCACATGGCGCGTTTCATTTAACCAAACTGTTTTCCTCTGCATGAAAATTATGTGGAGAGTTTACGGACGTGGGTGTCGTCACTGTCGGTTGGATTGAGGCATATTTTCGGTTACCTTGTCGGAAAATTTCGATAAGAAGACGGAAAGTGTATGTACATGCTGCCTTTCGACCCAACCGCTTGATTTTTTTTTACTACAACGTCTAGTTCATTGTCGTGTGTTACCTTATTGTGGTACCGACACCAGTCGTCGGCAGCGCGAGTCAGAGCCTCGATTACCACAATTTCTGTTAAGTAGGTTTTCCTTTTCAATTTGATGTTGTTCCGTCTGTACACTATCTTCAGTGTTTTGCATAACTAAAGGCTTCGTCTAACGGGATATTTCAGGATGGCCGCCCTCAACCGGACACTTCGGTTTCTTCCTTGTCTGGACGCGTCAGAAGTAATCTGAATGAAGTTTGAACATGCAGAACTTCGTGTTAAGAGTCGAAGTCCATATTCACTAGAGCGCCGTTTTTATGAGCATCATTCAGATTGAAACGACTTATACAATTGGTGTGTTGGTTGTTTGCATCGCGCCAGTGTGAATAGATAATCTGGTTTGAACGATGTCCATCTACAGTAGCGGGATGTACACAGATTACATAACAAGCACACAGTATCTAATTTAGGAGCTTCCCTCCTGATTATCCCCGTCAGCTGTTAGTGGTTGCAGTAAATTGTTCTGTTTCACTGATTTTTTCGGTTTGGTTCTATTCGGTTCAGTTACTTACCATGAACCATGTGCTAACCGTGTTTTTCGACTTTCTAACGAGAGGGCAGAATAAAGGAAACAAACGGAACCTGATTACCAAAAACACTTATGTATAAACACATCCACCCATATCAGGGTATCTGCATCTTGTAAGTTGATAGTCAAGTTGTAAGTGGAAGTAAGACGTTATCACCAAAATAGCCTACTTGCTGTTTTCGTTGTCCCGCGGCTTTACTTTTCAAACAACTGAAGTAAACACTGACGACCTTCATGCCACTGAGCTCGATTAGCCGCGATCTCTGCTAGCCTCTCCAGCTACGGATTCTGCGGGTTGCAAGGACCCTAGCCCTGGAGGTGAACTCGATCTATAGAGCACGAAATTGCGTTCAGCGTTGCTTGTGCCGCTTGAAAGTTGTAACTGTCTCAATTGATCACAGTTCTCGATCGGCGAGTTAACCATACCCGAGCTTCTTACGGACTGCTTTTTTTTTAATTGTTGTGTGGACTGACGAGAAATTTTTCATCTGCTATCTTGCAGCTCTAAGGCCCAGTGTTTATCTCATCCACGGACTGTCCTGCTAAAATACCTACTACATGAACGACCTGTGAAATTCCGAATTTTCGAAGTTATACTTACTGGGCATATACTCTAGGCTAGGTTAGTGCAAATGTTTTACCACAAGCATGGCTACTTTCTCAATAGGTTACCGTTGTAGTCGGTGGTGTTCTTGTTCGGCAAAATTGAGAACGAAGCGATGGCCACCAGTTCCAGGTCTGGATCTTAGTGTGTTCTCTGGTGACATTGGCAATCCTGAATGGAGCCATACCATTTGTGATTAACATTTATGTGGTCTATAGGTGGCATAGGTTGATTTGAAGGAGGACACCAAATAAAAACTTTGAAGCATGCGATGCTGCTAAGAATAGCTCGTACTAAGCGCACTTTCAACAGTCGTCCACCATTGCACAAATGACATGATGCTGGCCGAAATTTGCCACTTAGTCGTGATTCGGCATCGTCAATCCGATCAGCATGGGCGCCGCTCTCCCTAAGCACAGTGGCTATCAGAACTCTGTCAGTTTAAGTAGAGCGACTGGATCCGAGTAAAATACTTCCTTGACATCGTTGTCGCTGCAACAATTCGGGGGCTTAAGCGAACATGATGAAAAGATTTTGGAAGATCTGGAATCCAGAGTTGATCTGAATGGAGCCTGCCAGGCGGACTACATAGGGTCTACTTCTAACGGGAATCCAATCTATCGATGCGTCTGCGGTCGTTGCGTCGAGGATCTTACCTACTCAACCTTAACCAGCAGCCATGGAGTCACCGTAAACGAGCAGTAACAAATATACAGCTTGGATACTGTCAATTAAAACAAATGGATTTTGGTTTCTAAATTGCAGAAGACGTTCGAGTGTGTGAGACCTGCTGACACACTTCTTTCCGAACTGTGGACACTGAAGACGTCTGTGTTATCTCGCATTCCTGACCTGAGCAAAAGACAGTGGAAATCGTAGACACAGTGATAAGTGGTGGCGGGTATCGGGACAGTGGTACTACGATTACCTGTTTGTTTGCGGTATGGAACTAGTAGTGCTGTGAATATTGGGAACGTCAAGAAGACTTGCGAACTTAACGAGCGCTCAAAGCATAAGAGTGCCACTGCACACATACTCCTGGGCTAGCTTCTGAAGAGTTTGTATGAATTTCAGTCGTCTTACATAAGATATCTGATGTGTAGCTTCAATAAATTCAGAATGCGTTTATTTGGAGCACTTTAACTGATTGACCTACGTCATCGCAGTGTCGTAATTGAGTCCCAATTACGTGAGGCGTGGTATAACTGGCAATAAAAAAGTGAGTTTACAGCTTTCATGGTCCAAATCCACGTCATGCACTGGTTACAGACTGTCACTCAATCGAACATACGCAGTCAGAGCCCAATAGTTGATTATAGTTCAAAAGAGATCCAATTGTGAAAAACCAAGGCTTCGGTTGGATTCGAACCAGTGGTAGAAATAATATGCCCAAACGCGGCAGGCGCTCTACCAGCTAAGCTACCAAGCCACACCGGGATCTTAAAAATGTCACATTTAGTTAAATATATTTTAGACATACTCAAGTCATTATGACATGTGAAACGAAGTTGTCAGCAGGATATGTCCGTCTCAAAAGGGCTTGCCAGATGACCTCATCTTCTTCATTTATAAAGTATCCGTTGATATACTCAAGATCCTAACGCATATTTGCCTAAAAATGACCTCATGGATGATGCTCAAGTCGTAGAAAGAATTTGATAGATGATCAACCAATAAAACCAATCAATGGGTCATTCTTCTCGTACGATCGGGCCTTTTCAGACCATCTGAGACTTTCTGCAGACGAAAGCTTGCTCTGATTGGCGTAGCTTTGAAGCACAGTTAATTAACTGTTGTTAAAGCCATGTGTTCATTGTTGATTGTGATAATTAATAACATGTCCGTCGAATAAGATAATGACAGACGTGAACAAGATCAGTTTCAGAAAGTTTATCATAGTGTGTTATCCGCTAATGTGCTTTTCAGCCAAAGTACAGTCAACCGTATTTTATAACTGAACTTTCCATAGTTTGCCGCTGTCTTTTCCCATGCATATGAACGGTGTTAGTAAAAAATAAAATAGGTTACTGTCATTTCGTAAGTTCTGCTCTTGAAATTTACGTTTCTTCCTTTCTCGCTTGTGATGGGCGTTAGCTATTCAGTACATACTTCTAGCTGTTCTAGAATGGTGTTTAACTGTGTGTCTATTTTGATAGCCTGTTGACTGTTTCTTGGAAAAATGCATTTCAATTTTCGCCCTTATGGGAACGTTAGTGTTTTGACCTGACTGATAGTTGGTCACGTCGGAAGGATTCTCATGGCCAGCTTGAATACACTATTGCAGGGGTTATGAACAAGTAGATAATCCATTTGTAGCTTGCACTCTACTTTGGACTGGTTGGTCACGATCACTACGCCGATTATCAGCCTGATGGTTGTGGGTTTACAGTTGTTCCCTTTTCCGGAAATTTATGCTTAGATTTAAGCTGCTCCACTGTAGTGCCTTGCCCGTATGGCAGTAATCATCAATGTCGTATGTACATATGTAAGGATGTCGAATATAACTGAAAGTAACCAACCTGCGTTGGTGATATTTTGCAGTGCCGGTGGTCGATGGTTCACCCCGCTACCGCTCCTTTTATTTCGAACCATTTATGATGTTCACATATTCCTTATGCGTGTACGTTTCTGCACTTAGCACTCCAACTCAACCTTATCCGGAACAGTTTCACAGTCTACAAACTAAACCTTCCTTTTCCGGCTCTTTTCAAAAGTTGGCGGTGAGAAGTTGCCTGAACCCACCACGTTCTTTTGTTCTATATGAGGGACTGGGGAAATACTTCACGATTGGTCTTTGTCAGTAGTCATTCCTATTTTCAAAAGAATTTCAGAACATGATGTAACGATGTGGTGGAAATCTATTCGATTCACGTATCATGAATAACAGCTATATACTGCAACCGGTCCGATATATTCACTCTATTACTCGCGTGGGAGTTTTCAATTCCAATACGATTTCGAGGGATGTTCGAAGTCCCGAATATCACAGACGACCACAGAGGTATTAACCCTATTTTCATCCTATCCAAGATACTCACGAGTCCCATAATGCGGTGGTTTCTAAATCACAGAGAAAACCGAGTACTATTTGGACAGGCAGGTTTCCGATCTGGTTGCGAGTGTGCTGACTTAATTTTCGCCTTACGACAGGCACTGGGATATCAGCTTTTTTTTCTCAGCCGGCAGTATTGGTATTTTTGCGCCCAAAGGCTGTTTTTGAGTTGGTTGCTCGATGTGCTGTCTGATGCCGTGGCTACGGCAAAGGAGTGGAGTATATACAATTGTTGAGTTCGTTGTATGCTCACTGTGAATGCAGAGTGCACATTTAGGGTTAATAATTTCGAATGTTCAGTAGAGATGTCCGATCTCTCTCAATCACGTGATGGTGAACGACATTCTTGAATAACCATTTCAAAGGTCTCAGAATTATGTCTTTGCCGAATAGTAAGCTGACTGCTATCGTGTAAGCGGACGACATTGCTTTACTTAGTTATGCGAAAAGCATACGAGCCAGGCTGAACCGAGTGAATGGGCTATGACGGGTCTCCATGGTGTGTACTGTACACTTACAACATGCAAAGTGTTGTTACAAGATTGGGATGACACTGACGTTGTTTTTTTTGTTACTGTAGGCAGGCTACTCAAAACTGTTGACTTTCTTCTTGGATAGTGTAATCTGATCAACTTGTAATATTTCTGGTGAGGTATCCAGTACAGTAGCAAAATCATGTAGTGCATTTGAGAACTGTGCAAGTTCGCGACCGATATCTGAGATAGCGAAATTGCACGGTTTCCGCTGGTTTGGTCACGTACTCCGTTAACCGACAAAACGTGTGCCGTATAACACATTGCTCAGTATAGCTACTGTATGAAAGAAACCACAGTGCGGCCATGCAATGACGTGGTCACAGGCTATGAAAATCTTGAAAGCCCCGCTGAGCAAACTTGGTAGGTGCGGTCTGTCCGGTTTCAGAATTCGCGACCACCCACACCGCTGTTTTTAACCATTGATCACTGACATGGCAGTGTGTTGCAGTCAGTAATGGGCCTGTATAAGCGAGGTTGTTAATTCTTCCTTTCCTCCCCCCCACCATGAAGCCCCATTGTTTTATTTGTTTGTTCTCCTTTCCTTGTTTCCCCATACATTTGACTCATTTCTGTTACTCTGTTACTTCGTGTAATATTGTGAAAACCAACAGCGACCCGAGCTTTGGTACCCATGGGTACAACTGAAAATGGACATGATGATATATAAACTGTATGAAGATTATCGGCCTCATAACTCTGTAGAACTGGATGGATTATCATGTTGTCTCTAGGCTAGCTTATACAGTCTAACGACGCTGACATCCCCTGTATGCATTCCGAGGTTTTTTGACATAGTCTTTTGTAAGAAACTTCTTCCCTGTTGTACTCCTATCACGTGATAACGTTCCTTTTCTGCTCCTGCGATTTCTCTATATGAAGGCGTTTTCGTGTCTTGTGATTTCTACCAAGTTTGGTTGACGTTTATTTTCTCTGTTCGTCGTGATGAATTGTGTATGTTGTCCAGTTAAGATCTGACCTGACTTGAATTAAGCGATCTGAATCTTGCGAATCGATTAACACCTTTCATCTTTATTGAATGGTTCCTCCCGGATGAGGGTTCATAAACAGCTGTCTCGGTCGTTCATCACTTCTAGTGGTGTTCATCAAGACTGTCCGATTTCGGCTTTCCTGCTCAATTTTGTCACAAACAACACTCCAACGTTTGCTTGAGGAGTCCAGTGAGCTTGGTGTTGAGCCCCTACCTGGCGCTAGGTTGACCGACCTGGAGTATATGGATGATATTACCTTACTTAACCTCTCTTTCGAAGACATGCAGACCATGCTGGACAGAGTATGTGATCGGGGTGATTAGTGCGGAGTGCTACTTCAAGACTGAGGCATTTTCACCTTTACCTCCTTCATTACAGACAATCTGCTTAAAGCTGTATTGACTTTCACACACTGGAGTAGCACTGTCTCGTCAGCCTGTAATATTGCTGATGAGATATCAGCGAGAGTAGCAAAAGCACCAGTTGTCTTTGTTAACCGGCGTCTCCTGTGGCGTCAAAACCATGCTTGGCTGTCACCGAAGGACAGAGTATATAATGCCTGTGTACGTCCTGTCTTGTTCTATGATTCGTAACGAAGACATCAACAGACTTGTTGTGTTTGACCATCGTTGTTTCCATCAATTAGTCCACATCCAGTGGACTGATCACGTGGTCAACACGGCCGTTGGCCAACGCGTATTCCAGACCGCTCGGGATGCGCGATCAATTGGTCAACTAATCATGATGCACAGTTTGCGATGGTTGGATCAAGCACTCCGTATGTCATATGATCGTTTGCCGTACCGAGCATTATATAGTGAGACCACTAACAGTTGCGTAAAACTGCATAGTGGTCATGCAACATCGTAGTCACGAAATATGAAGACCCTGACTGATCCACTGAGCAAAGTGGGAAGGTCTCGCTTGCCTGGTTGGGGTCCTTGTGATCACTCGAATCGCCGGTTGGAAACGTTATACGAGATGACAATGTGCCGCAGTCAATGACGTATCTGTATGCATATCATTTCTAGTTATTCCGCCCAATCTTTTATTATTGTCAGTATTTTTAGTACTGCTACTTTATAACTTTTTCAGCGACGTTTCTTTTTCTTGGATATTCCACGTCACTGTTGAGATAAGCGGAAGTAAGAGTCGCAGCACCTTAACTATTATGACGATGTTGATTATTGCATTTTGGTCTACGTATGTTCTCATTAACCACCTGATTCTCACATTTCTGCTCAAATCTCGTATGGGCTACCTTCAATGTATCTCTGTTGGTGTCTCGTTGATCCGTCAGCCGTGGAGATCTTTCCATGCGATGAAAGGTTGCACTTCCCAACACTCTGAAAGACGCGTCTAGAAACGCAGAGGTAGCTAACGCGTTACTTATTCACGTGGCCCAGCCACTTCGAGCATTTATTGGAAAAATGAACATTCGGCGTTCCTCTCATGACCTATTACTTTTTTTCATTATGCTCGTTCTTTCGGCGCCATTACAAATAGAAGAGTCCATGATTTTTTTTTATAGAACTTGTCATTTTATCTCCCTACTCCAGAAAGAGGATTGATTTGAGCGACCCGACCTAGAATGATGTGAAGTGTAAATTTCGAAGTCCATTGCAACCACTATATTAGTTGGTGCAGTTTTCAGTTGGCATCAGGATGGCCAATGCATTCTCGTTCAAGATAGGAACGGCATAAGTCGCAAAATTTTTCCGACTAATAGGTGCAACTGTTCGCAAGAGGAGCGACGTCCCTGATCTGTCTGTTGTATTTGTTAAGATTCGGTTACGAATGAGTGGTTCACACACTCCGAATTGTACTTGCTCGTCCAATATCGCATACTTCTTTTATACGCATCCAAGCTGGTGATTCGTACGCTACCTGCTCGGTTATTTGAACCCAAGAACGTATCCGATAGATCTTTAACATGTGCATAACTCAACAGCTTCAGTCTTCACACATCAATGGACAACGCCCCCGCCCTTCTTTTGGCTTGTATCTACTTGAGGATGATTCATACCGTGAATCCCTTGATGACTTCAACGCTTGAACAGATTGTAATCAGCTTCTCCTAAAGCACTTGTGACAACTACGATCCTGACTGAAAATATGAAAAAAAGTCGCTTATGTTGACTGGAAACCGATCAATTCTTAAGTCAACGCAGTACGGCTACTGTTGGTTTTATTACGAAATAAGGTGAACATTACAACCATCCTTCCCAAAATTGTAAACTCTTCGTCTACGAAAATTTTGCTCACTTCGAATTAGTCTGCTGTACTGGCCTGCACTCCCAAAAAGGCCATCTCGAATGGGTACCGTGTAAGGTATGCGTAGAATAACGCCACTTCTGTCAGTTCGCTACATTATTTTTTAGGAGCTCCGTTACCCATTTCTTGCTAACCTACGTGTCATGCATACTAATCGCCCCATTGTTCCACGTCAATACCGATTAGTACACGATCATAAGAAAAACTTAGCCCTCATGACTGGATTTTTTCCGGTGCGCTTGTTATTATCTGAGTTCCTTCTATGATGTGTGACTGCTGTTACACGTTTCAGCGGACGTCAAACTGCCAGGAGCTGAGCGTCGCAGTCTCTATTACCGTCGCTACGGTAATCCGAACTATGGTGGAATGGCAGGGATTTTGAGTCGTTCCTACCGTCGACGCCTTCGAGTGGCCCGCAGTCGAGCTGGTACGGATCCGAACGGCAGCCTTCGACATGTGCGTATTCTGTCCAACGATTTTGCCGAAGCCGTGGCTAGGGCGTACGAAGATCCGGATGCCGTTGCGTCCCCAAAAAAGTGGCCAACCATCTCACCATTTGGAATTCTCAGTTCTGATTCAGTCGGTCCAATGCCCAGACGTCAGCTGATCGTCTACGACAATCTGGAGGACATCGAAGCCTCAACGACCAAGCCTGCACTGAATACAGTTTCGAATGGATATTTGGCGTACGCCGGACATCGCCGCGAAGCAGCAGGTAAGTCGAAGTTTGTTTGAACTGTTTGACTTATTCGCTTGTATGACTGTCTAGCTGATCAGTCTCCAACGTGTTTTCGGCTCATCAACCTCTCACAAATTCTCCGCCCAACTATTCGAACATTTAAATCCGAAAGATTGTCTTTCACATAGATTGGAAAACGCGTAATCAGGCCGGATAATTTGTTCATATTTGCCTTAACTTCCACCCGTACGTGGGCCATTATGATTGTCATGCATGCGTAAGTCGATTGGCCCACTGTACCACCTGATGGTTTTAATCAGACACACTAAGGTGCACACGTCAACCCTATGAGAACGAACTAAAGGGGTTGGTATGCGATCGATCGTAACTCACTTGAGTCAACGTATTGCTTGCTGAGCTCTGACACATCAGTGTCAGTGATCAACCATAACCACCCCTGTTATTGCCCTTCATGTGAGCTGAATTATACTTCCTAGGATAACTTCCATTTTACTCTGCCGTGATGGCCTACTCCATTAAAAATGATCACCATTTGCTTTCATTCTACGCGAATCTTTGACGATACAGATCCAAATCTGGGCTGACAGTTTGGTTGCGACCTTCATGTTTATGAGTCCCACGCACTAACTCTATACTTTGTTCATCTCAGAACGCACACCTGAATAGTTTATTCAGTTTGTTTCTTCCAACACAGGTCTTCAAAAGTATTGTTCAGGTTATCCAAACTAGTCTAGTGTAAACCCAGCTTTCGCCCAGCTAACTTAATGTCCATGTTTTGAACCGGTTTAGACCACTGATTTGATTCTTCCGAGGGCTTGTGTCGGATGGCCTTGTAGTTCAGTCGAAGGTGGAAGATTCTTAACTGCTTGCCTTCATCTCAGCCTGATTACGCGACCATTTAGCAGACAGAATGTGTGACGTGGATTCTAACTGAATAACATTTACTTCTGTTCTTTTCCATCAGCTTAAAGTGCACCTCAGATGTTTTTCAACATTTTCCAGTCTTCCGAAAGCTTAAGTGCATCTTCTTGCATGATACTCCCACTCTGCATATAATATTGTTATTACTGTTTGCATATTTGAAAACTGACTGAACGTCAGTTCAGGCCCATCAAGAAAAAGTGGACGAAAATATGGAAACCTATAGAGCTAAATGTCCAACGATAACAAGAAAGCCACTTTCGTCATTTTTGTTATAGACTATTTGGATTTGCTAACGACATTTCCGCGGCTGAATACGGCTTGTGATCATATCCTCAAGTACGCCTACCTATTATCTTTTGGACTCCAACCAGGATCCAGGTTAAACCACCGGAGACCGAGCTTGACGCCAATTTTACCATACCTGTACGCGAATTCATGAATTGTCCATTGTGTTGTTTTTTCCATACACATCCTGAAAGCGCAAGCAAAATGCGAAGTGGTGGGCCATGAACACACATGCATGAAGCGTGCGAGCCATCTTCTGGTAAATCAGGGCTGTCTCTTTTCGACACGTATTTCATCATTGTTCATGTGAAGCTGCCACCACACAGGCAAGCCCTAGCAAAATCATACAACCTGTTACCATCATCGACGCAGAACGATCAGATTCCATGACTTTGGAACAGCGTTTCGTGCACCTTTACGGTGTCCATCCAACCTCTTGTTTGAAGGCAGATGTCACGTCAACACCATAGTTGCCTCAGGTTAGTAGCTGTCGACCGAACTTTGTAGTGATACGTAAGGAGGTCTCTTCTTAAATAGACAAGAGCTCTTACCCAGCTCGAAGAAGCACGTCCCACTTAGATAGTGCAAAGCGCATATCACATTGTAATGTTTTATTCTCCATGCATTTTCCATATTCGGTTAGCCGCAATCTTTTGGGAACGCATACTGTTGAAATGAGCAATTGGAGCTTTGGGTTGCCACATGTTCAACCTCTCCCCCCTCCCGAATTATCCAAGCTTTTATATTCATATAAACTTTTTGGCTACCGCAGACATCGAAGAGATGCACCATTGACCCGAGTTTCTCGTCTAATCGGTCCTAACAGTCGTGCGCGTCTACTTACCTATGCAGGGATTTGAATCCCGATCCACCTATTTGTTCGGCTGGACCATTGCTAACTATTCAGTTTGGCTCATGTTTGACAGATTCACTCCAGCATCATATCGAAACGCTCATATTAGGATCGTATTCGGGAGGAGTCATGGTAACCACTCCATTCACTGCAACCAATAACCTGAGTGATAGGGATTTCTAACCCAAATCCAAACGATAGATTTCATCGAACCTAGCGAACGACGTTGTGATCGGTGAAGGGTAGTCGATTAGCATTCCTAATCGTCTTTAGCAAAAGCGAATTTAAAATCTGATGCTTTGTTTCGAGGTGAATCAGTCGATAAGGTTTGTCTGACTAGAAGAACTACCTGACCTGATCAGTCTGAAAATGAAATTCAGCTGTAATTGATATGTGAGTGACTGATTTGTCAATCAACCTCCGGTTGCGTGGCATCGTTCAACTTGAAATTTAGGTTGCTGAAGCGATGTACAATAGGTTTACTCAGCGTGTCTATGTAGTTTCTCAACAGTACACTTCTGACCTTGGCCACTCCTTGAGTAAAGTCGATGGGCGCTACTTCGCTGATTAGGAACTCAGTCCGACATAACAGCGTGCTGGCGTCCATGGTGAGCATGCACTCATACCATTGCGAGCTTTTCTGTGTAAATATATTTTCTACTGTCCTCTTCTAGATTATCTTTAGTCATTATTGTGGTGAATCTTACTCGGCGCCGAATGTATATGCATTTATCCATGCTTTTTCACTGTATGTTCATGCTCGTTTCGCGTTATTTGATTGGGCAAACACTTGTTTCCGATTGATCTCACAGTTCCTCCATCATGTCGATTGTATGCACATTTCAAATTCAAATACCTTTATGATCTCAGCGTTTTAACTGTGTCCATTACGTTAATGAGAATCAAGACATAAACGAACATATGTTTTCGGCCATTTATCTTCAGGCCGATACAATTATATAAGGAGCGAGATCGAGATATCGATCAGACTTATTACAGAGAAACGAGGTCACTGGTCAGTCAATTGGCGATGGCTTGATTGGTCGGTTACGTCACGTTTGTCCATTAGTTTAACCGTGCGGGTTGGCCATCGATCCGGTGTTTTTGTGATCATGGTAAGTGTAACGCCTGAACAAACCGTTTTTCATGACATAATACCGGGTCAAGTAATCCGATTCCGATAGCCTTGACAATACAGAGTGTTTTCAAGCGATTGACTGGTGATCACTTAGTTTCTCTGTGATAAGTCCAATCGATATATCGGTCTGACTCTATTAACTCCTTATATAATTCTATCGGCCTGAAGATAAATTACCGAAAACATATGTTCGCTTATATGTCTTGATTCACATCTGTGATCGTTTTTTTACGGTTAGCGCTGACCGTTTACTAGTTGTTGAGACACAACACACATACACACCAAAAAAACCGCCCTTCTATAATTTCGCTATTCAATGAATACGGTCATATACCTTGCATTATTATACATATAATCCCACTGCTCTATACCAATTTTCAGACTACCATACCAGTTAAAACATTCTTGTTTTTGGTGTTTCGGTCCATTTGATAGAAATAGCAGAGAAGAATATATGTGACTCAGATGATTCCTTGTATAATTTCTTCAATCTTTTAGTCTGATTACCAAAAATCGTGTGTTTATCTAATTGCTGATTGTTTTTCTGTTTTTATTTGTGCACCAGTTTTTCACACAACTCGAACACTCCATCAAGCAAATTAAGATATGTTTGTTCTACACATCTTTTTGCTCTCCACACTGGCCACATATGCAATACAGACGTTCGTATGTGGGTTGTATACATCATACTTACAGCACTACTGCACGAAGTCTAATAGCTAGTTCATGTGTGTGTGTGTGCTTCCCACGTCCAGATTTGTAACGAATGCAGTTAACTTATCGATCGGAATCCACGTGTTGCACATAAGTCACGGTAGATAGCTTTTTTTCTCCTCTGTCTTTTATTTTGTTCCAATCGCGATCAGTTGGACGTAACCGTTTAATAAAACTTATAGGGAAAAGTTTTGTGTAATTCCTTCTCACTTAGGTCACATAAGACATCCTGCTACATTGTCATTAAAACCGAACAGGGGTATGTTTGTTTCAGGCAATCAAATTCATATAATAAAAATTGTTTTTAGTTTTTTTTGTCACATCTTGTTTGCTGTTGTCGTTACTAAATCACATGTAGGCTACATATTAACAGGCTAACTGAACTTAAACAGATGTGTTTACGGCAACCCTGTGACTACCCTGAGGCAGAGTTGAGTGTAAAATTGTATTTTAGAATCCGCATGAGTTTGGGATGCTCGGAGAAAACTGAGTGTTTTTCAACCTACCGCATAGCTTACAGAAACATTTGATAAAATGTGTCCTAGGTTTGTGAGTTTTAGTTCGGTATGACACGACTATCCTCTTCAGCGTTCATCAATGTTTTCTGAAACAGTTGAAAGCGTAATATGGGTTTTGATTGCCACTTCGAAGTAAAAAGCCGTTTCCATTCTCCAACCGATTATTGTCCCAATATTTCAGTCTTTGGAACATGTCTATCCAACAGCTGTTGATTTGATAAATCTAACTGGAATGACGATTTTACAACTAAGATTTCAGACTGATCCAAATGTACATCCTGTAACGCACTTGGCTACCGTGTCAAGAAGGTCCGGATAGCAGTGGTTTAATTGGCATCAAGCAAACTCAGTTTATTAGAAAACGGTATTTTTTTTGTGGAGAACCAACAGTGTTTACCTTTACGATTACTATTGGACGATAGGCATGTCACGTATGCTGGTGTTATCACTACGGATCCTATCATCAAACAATTGGTCATACATCTCTGGAGCGCCAGGAGGAGCAAAGACTGATAACAGGGAGGAAGATAGAAAAGAATAGAATGGTGGAAGAAACATGTGTTGAAGGGGAAACAGAAAACGTTAAAATTAATGACAGTGCACGTGAACGTTCGGTTAATGCAAAAGTAGTCGAGGCTGTGAGATTTGCATTACGTCAGAATCGTGCGCGACAAAATTGCTGACTGCGGAGAAGGTCAAATTGAAAGACGGCCAAACTGTGACCGGTCTCCGGCTTAATTCACTAGAACACCGCTTTCCTCCTGTTTCTGTTTGATTTATTAGGACCAAAATATTGCTTAATTCAATGTATGCTCCGACAATCGCTAGCGAAACCATGAGAAAGTTGTGTGCCTATATGTGAAGTCTCTGAGCCTATTAGTATTGCTGTGACCGCAAAAGACGCTTGGCCTGAGAATTCGTTTATTGCGCAAACTCTTCTACAGACCATGTTAAAAATTAAACCACAAACGCGCATACTCATTTGCACGTCAGCCATGCATTCACGTACATCGGGTGACAGTACGTTGTCATTTGTCTTGGTGGAACTTCTGCCATAACGCATACACACTATTCCGATAGTCTCTTCTGATCCGT
This sequence comes from Paragonimus heterotremus, assembly GCA_013368495.1. NCBI lineage: Eukaryota > Metazoa > Platyhelminthes > Trematoda > Plagiorchiida > Troglotrematidae > Paragonimus > Paragonimus heterotremus. Next base: position 24,468 of record LUCH01017435.1, read on the forward strand.
TATCTTCCTGGTGTTCGGAGTTTGCCCTTTTGTTCTTGAATGCCGCCTGTGGGTAATATATTACTTATGAGTGGTATACTACTCACAACGAAACTGCTTGTCATACAACAATACGACCTAGTTGTCATGCGTATTCGTATGAAAACGTGTATGTTTAATTGGGTCCATACTCCCAGATATAGTTAAAACACATACGAACAACACCGCGTATAGTTAACGTCTGGTTTGCGCAGTATGTTTCTCGGGCCTTGCACTGCACGATGTGGTTGAGTGTGCGCCCACCGATCATGAGCATTGTCCAGTCAGAACACTGCTGGGTCAACTGACCTTGCCAATGGCACCATGCGACACTTACGTGGTGCGTCTCCTGTTTCTGCTCGTGGTTTGGAAATGAGGTTCTGAAAGTATATGAATTTCGAAACGACTTTAGCATGTTAACCCTGCCTCAGAACCACGCGTTCGTGCTGCGTCCGACAAATAGCTATCTTGTCCTATCGATGTGTCTAAAGTTATCACCTATATCATTTACGTGTTTAGTGTAATCGCATCGGTCTAAATCATTTATGACGACATATTTGAGAGTCTACCGAAATCATGTACTGTACTCATTACCCTCTGTCATTGACGTATAACACCAAGAAACGTCCGGCCGCTGATTGGCCTGCTTTTGTGCCGTTCATCACCTGCATGCTTTGATGGGGTTGTCCATTTTTAAGACCAATTGTCCGTATATTACCTGAGTTTGTTCACCTTCGTCTCCGTTAGACTGCACAAGTGACTACATGATTTAGCGATCCGTGCTCTTCTGAAGTCTTTACATTCCCAGTGAGCACTACGGAGTTTGAACCGCGTACTCCATTAGCCATCGGGGCACCTGCTGCGTCAAATATTATATAATTAGAACACCAACGACTAGATGAAATTGTTAGATAACCACACCATGATATGTTCGCAAGCCTTCGCCGTTTTGCTGATTAAGATTGAGTTTCCGAGTCACTTGACAAGAGTGTCCGATATCTTCTTTCCTTTTCAACTGTGATGGACGATATTATGGAAAGAGTACTCACTGATTCCACAGTCAATGATGAGCTTGTATCCGGAAGATTGTTGGTCCTTTTTCTTATCTTTACGGCTCCATCGTTTATTGTTCTGGTTTTTTTCTCTACTTTCATACTTATTGTTCTGTTCTTTCGTAAACTGTTGTCAAAATCAACGGCAACCTGAGCCACAATATTCATGAGTACAGCTGGGTGATATGATTCTCAAAAATAGAATTAGGTTATGATCAGTTTCATGCTGTCTCATCTTTGGGTTTACTGAATCCTACCTTGACTTTCTCGAGCCTCACTCAACGTATTGTTGTCAATTCTTACGTCGCAAAATTGTTGTAAATTCTTCTGTCGCTAAATTGTTGTAAACCCTTCTAAGCCGTACGCTGGTTTGTCCTAGCTTTGTAATTCGTTTGGCAAAATTCGGATCCTCGTCCCCGTAATATTAGCGCCCAAAATCTCGGTCCCGAATAGTATCACGATTGTCCCGTATCCACTCCCAAGGCAAGCCAAAAAAGACGCGTTCAAATATAGAGCTTTGTCCCGCCCCCAAAACGTGTGCGACAAAGACGACAAATACCAAAGTACTTATATCATGCGCAGTCGCCAAACGGAGAAGGACAGTTGACGGAAAAAATAGTTAAGGTTACTGATAGGCGCAGCGGAGTGAAAAGTCAGGTGGGTAAAAACTAGCCAAGGCCATTCTCTCGGCCGCTCTGAGCAGGTCCGCTAACTAGGACAAAGTCAATCGTTTTTTCTTTCTCACGGCAGAGGCGCCTTGGGACGGTAACAGGTTGGGCGTCCTAACACGTATATGTACCATCTCTTTCCGCATCCTCAGGTTTTGCATTACTCGTACGTCACACCCTCGACTAGGTCGAGTATGTGTCAGAACAGGTTGTGAATTCCATGCGGTTCTTCCGTCTAGCTGATCAACCCTGTTTTTTTGTTTGTTTTATCTAACGGCGAGGGCAGCAGTCTTCCTAACACATTGCATTTTGAAAGCCCCTTCCCAGAGTAGCACAGACGTTATTTGTTATCTCTTGTTTCAACGGAGCGAACGAAGTTCAAATTTCAAACTGGTCGAGTAAGAAACTAACGGTTTGAAATTTGAATTTTGTTCGCTTTTTCTTAACTAATGATGGTCCATTCGAACGTGACTGGTACTGTATGCTATTCTTATCGCAACTGATGACTCATTCTTATTTTACACTTATTTAAATGGATGCATGTTAATTGATCATAGTCCGCGTATCACAACCGAAGAGATCGGTCGAAATGTCTCTGCAGAGTACATCTTACGTAATCCTACTTGCGTGTTTTAAATTTATCGGGGGGACATAACTGTTTCAAACTTGCAAAACAATGTGGAACTTCATCGAAGAGTTGGTCACTAGCGGGCTTGGGACTGTTGGATGTTACGACACTTGATTTGCTATCTGATCGAACCAGTTCTAACACTCGCTGGCATGATGTGATTTTTATCCACTAGATTGAGTGTTACATGCCTCATAGAACGACTGTACACATAAAGTCAGCAAAAATTCCTCGCATTAGACATGCTACCAATCTTCCAACTAGTCTGAATCATACGGTTTCGATAATTATAATACATTTAGGATTAATCTACGCCTTTATCACCGCACGACGAAATACGGAAACTTTTGGAACAACTGCCAAGAATTTATGCCGAACCACCTATTATACTTTACGTGAAAGCTGTGCAGCCGTCTTGCAGAAACCAAACTCAACTGCTCATCCACTACCGGAATCATAGTCGTGTACTAGCCGTAGATTGGAATAACACTAAATAAATTTCCACATAGTATTTTAAAAATATCAGTTTTACGACATTTCCATTGAAAAGATGACCCTACAATTTTTGTTCCCAATATACCCGCCTAGACCACAAGCTTAGACTTAAACTGCTTCCGAATTGTAGAAATTTGACGTGGATTGAGTGTTTGTTAAACATGTTTTTTTTAGGAAAAACAGAATATCGTTTCATAAGTGAAAGGAATGTGGCATTACACACTGTTGGGAGCATTTCATGAGTGGAACGCTGCACACATATTTGCGTCGTTAGAATGTACTATTTGTCTTATCGTCTCACGATAAACTGTGAAGTGCTATTAATCGCTGTACAACAGTTTTAGACATGATGCATTCTCGAGCCAGCTGACAGATGCGTTTCCTGGGGATAGTAGCGACCCCTGGAACAACACTTCGAATTGATAATTCATTGGTAACTGGTGTCACATCTTGGTGTTTCTGTTTGCGACACTTTCCCAACCAGGTTTCATAGTGTTTTGCAAGTTACTGACCACACGCCTGTAAACTGGTCGTTTAGTTTTTTCTATGGCTAAGTTGTTTGTTCCATTGTAAGGTGCGCACAGAAACCCCAGCCCACTACATTGGCTCATTGTCAATATCCGGTCCGTCGTTGCTTGATTGGTAAAAGCCAGGTGGATTGGTCTGTTTCTGTCGTGTTTAAAAAAGAAACTGCGGTCGTACAATGTCGCGATAATATTTTTCGCGGTTAGTTAGACCACTGTACGATGAGACGAATCGCAGTCATTCCCTATCACACTCACAGTTTGAAACAGGAGAAGAGTTTAGAGAATGAGTTTTCACGATCGACTAAGCACTGATAGAACCGAGTGATTCGGTGTCATTTTCACACCTGTATTGGGATACCATGTAACCTATGTGTGTCTGTGCTAGCTTGGGAATGAGCTTTCAGGACATACTATACACACTATGCATTGTACGTCTATGCGCGACGCCGCCAAGTAACACTTGATGTAACATTCAGTATGTACTTCCATTTCTAACTGCCCTCGTGTGTTCAGATTTCTCCACTCCCAAATCGCCCAGACAACCTCGGAAGTGGCCTCGAAGAGATCGCGGCCCAGCACCTAATCGCTGGTTAGCCAACGATGGCGTAGATGACGATGACTACTATTCGTTCAGCCCGCCATCTTTGGACAATATCAATGTAGTAGATTTGCGAGAGCCGTGGTCTGCTGAGTCATCGAAGCCCTTCGTGTTTTCAGGGAAGAAGACTAACTCACGGCGTGTTGTTCATCGATCTCATCTGGCTGATCGTACAACGACTATCACCTTGATGCCGGATACAGAACCACCATCGTTAAGCCCAAGTCCAGTACGCGCAGATGAGGAGCCACAAGCCGAGGATGAAAATGCTTATCGAACACGTCGGTTGTTGGCCTCAATGAGCATGGTTGCTGATAGAGAAGAACGAAGCACTAACTCACGGTGAGTTGTTTTTTATTGACCTACTCATGTACTCTTGTTTCCGGTCAGATTACTGACAGAACTGTGAACCGTGTGAGGAAACGACTGGAATTCGTCTGCAACACTTCTTGTTTGAAGTTACTCTATTTATTGACCAACCTACTAACGAATGGACTGTTTGGGCCGTGTAGATGTCGTCTGGGTATAGTTTACCATGTCTTCCACTTGCACACCCACAACCCAGCCGGGTTGAATAAGTGTTTTGTGGTTAGACCATCAAACTACTCACACTGTGTTCAACAATCAAAGCTATCCGATACATATTTCTTACTGGTTCCAGCCGGTCATCATTATGACGAATCGCTCCCCATCTCTCGAAGGTTTGAAATCAAGGTTTCTTCTCATCTTGTCTATACCTTTAAGTGTGATCTGTTGTCCGCGTACACCACCGCGCAATACCCGAGTAGGCAATGAGTAGGAATTTCGTTACAGAGGTTATACGGCTCATATGTTGTCTGAACTCATTTTGAGATTTGGTATCGAAGTCTCTTCTTACCTCAGTTCCGCAAGAAGTTTGAGAGACCTGACGTTATTTGACGATTCCTTCATAGGCAGTCGAACCCTCAATAATCATGATCACAGTGAATCTTATCTCTTGTTCATCTGCGTGCATGTGAACCAACGCGGAGTAGACTGGCGTTTTGATTGGCTGATCGAACGCTATTTACGGTAGATTCTAGGTTTATCTCATCGCTCACTGTCGTGTCCGATTGCTTGATGACTAAGAATACAACCAATTGCTTGAGCCGTTGGGTTTATTCAACGGTCCTCTACGTGTGTATATGGGGGCCCAATTGAACGTTGTCGTAAAGAAATACGATCTACTTACATCTATGTTTGATTGATTAGCCATCAAACAGCTTCATTCTATTTGCTGATCATCACCTATTTTTTCGCGCTTGACCCGCCGATATTAATTCTTCTATGTTCTTTTGGTGTCTGATCATTCCAATGCTTGGAACTTCGACTTTCAGATCGAAACCGAGCAAGCTGACTTGGCATATCATGTCCGAGGTCTGCCCGCATTCACGATTACTGTTTTCAACAACGGATTCTGATAGTTTGGGATGAGTAAATTTTATTGTGCTGACACCTGACATGTGATTGCTATTTCTTTAGTGTACTGATCTTTACGATGAATTATTTGACTGAAACATGCTTTCCCCGAAGTGAACCCGAAAAGACAAACTAGCAGTGATATATTGCACGATTTTTGTTCAGACAGATTTTGAAAGTACATCAACAATAATGAAAGTTACAAAATGTACTTAAAATCTCTACCTATGAGGAGTATTCAGTCAGTTACAGAAAAATACACGTTGTTTATCAGGGTAGTGTTAATTCAATGAATAGTTTCCTTTGGATACAACGGTGGCTTCAATTTTCTAACGGAAATTGCATCGACACTGTGAGGTAACAGTTTATCTTGGTGTGAAAATTATTGAGTGCCGACGGACAGTCAATGCCTTGATTCGTCTCGAGCACACGACGTGCTTATGTGGATGACCCTTGACTCCATCCTCACAAAGTCCAATAGGTTCGTTACTGCGAGTGCGCACCTACTTAACCAAATGCTCCATCAGTGTGGCTTGTAGATGCCTCTCCGTCACTCTCATGCAAGTGGAACTGAACTCACACGGATATTGGTACGCGCAGTGCGAGATAAGTTAGAGAGGTAGACAGTCCTTGGGCAGCGTTGGCACTCTGGTAACGCCAAGTCTTATAACTGTTTTGGCTACGTAGAAAACTGATTGAACAGCAGAATTTAATCGTCTTTTCAGGATTAGACAGACATCACATTGCCCTTCAGAGGAAGTCGAGTGAATGTCATTTTCGGTTCGGTTAAATGGACAAGTTAGTTGCTACCTTGTGGTTTGTTAACTCACTTCAAACCGTTATAGATACTCATTTGCTTTTACTGTTTCATCAAAATGTCGATTTTATTCGTGAATTGCGTCAGATGTGCGGCTCCTCTTGGCTTGCTTGAATAAGGTTCATATCGTATCCCGTTTGTACTGAACCGCGACAAAATTATCGTATCGCAAGTACCGTCCTATCTAGGTGGACTTTCGGCAGACTGAGTGTCCATTGGTGGTGTCACATCTACGTTGGATGAATGCATCTAAAAACGGCAGTCAGCAATCTTTTCTTTCACCATTGTAAGTCGTGGGCTGTCATGACTACAAACCAGTATTATATCATCTACACGATCTTTTTCAATCACCCACGTGGACTATCGTAATCAGACGGTAAGTCTAAACAGTGCTGGCCATCTGTGCTCGACGGACGAAAAATCATTCCATTCAGTTGACCCAGTCACTCCACTCCTTTCAACCTCTTCAGTCGTGCGTATAACGAGCTTCTTTTGGACTGTTCATTGAACCTGAACGATTCCACCAAGTTAATCATGGCCATCTTACTGTCCATGGTAAACAAAACGGATCTCGATTGAGGTTAAGCCGGCTTTTCAGCAATCGTCACTGTTTTTGTCTGGTCCTCATGCGTGTCCAGTGTAACAAACACACTGAAGAGCCTATTACACACGATATGAGCCTGAGCAGAATCTCGCCTTTTTCATTAGAGATAATCCACGTATGTAGCTTTTCAGAGGACCTGACAACTCATCCGAAAGTAGAAACAGAACGTGTACCTAATGTTAGTCCTGACGGAAGCTCGATTATCTTCTTCATTGTGGTCAAAATCTTGAACACGAGAATGGATCGAGCGACCAATTCACAAGTTATCCATAATTGACGACACGATTGTCATCCTCGGTTAATGTTTTCACATCTCATGGCTAGTTCCATAACTGATCATTATGATATTTTCATCGATATATGGCTGTGTTCATTAATGTGCCTCATCATGATAAGCGTTCCTCTATTTGATATTGTTGGTGTGTTTGTGAGGTTGTCAGTCCGGTGTCTAAACCATCCTTGCTGGAACGGCAGTGGTATAATGCTCGCGTTGCTCTCTCTGCCACCTCTTTTAGTTGGAATATCACTTAGCATTCAGGTTGATTGTCACAGTCGGCGTCCACGAATTCGTTAACGAAGTTTTGCTGTAAAAGTTTTGATATGCCTACGAAACTTTTCTCTTGTAATGCATCTCATTACTCTTATGTTTTGCGCTCGCAGCTCGTTAGCCAATCGTCTTGGCTCTCAGCCACATCGAAAGCATTTTACTAAAGCCAACCTACCACCACGACACCGGAATCGCGATGTTTGGCAACGTCTTGGCTAAATGATAATCACTATGTGACGTAAAGTCCACAAGCAGTCCGCCTCGAAACCTTCAATCACCCCTACGACCCCATCCCCGTTTGTTGCTTGTGTCCCATTTGTGTAAATACATCCCTTGTTGTCTTTCGTTTTTGCATATGCACATTTCACCCAAGCTCGAATCCCTTTTTTTTTGAAGGCCATATGCTAACGTTTGTGCAACGAAGTTGTGACTATCTCAGGCTGTGTCCGGATTTTCTTCCCAGCCTCCTTACTTGCTGGAAATGTATTTTGCACCCGAATAAAACTGGATGATGGTTTACTTATTCATATCCATGAGATTTTTCACACTAGTTCAAACCTAGCCGAAGTCAGACGTCTCTCCCCTATTTCTTTGATACCACACTTGTCAAGCACGCACGCTGATGTCATGCCATCGACCGTTGCGTTGCATTAAACATTGAATTTCACGGTAGCCTACTTGAACGTTTATAAGTAGCTCGTTTTGAACGGCAGAAAAACTGTCGCCTTAGAAGAGATGCACAATTGTGCACTCAGACACAAAATCCAGAGTCCAAACTACTTCACAGAAATTCCAACTGAAAGACTTACGCAAAGAGTTTACCCAAAAAACAGGCTTCCTAACCGAGTCGAGTGAACGAACTGTCTCAATTTACCTTTGCAACCGCATAACGCATTTCAAATCAAATCGCTCGGTCCCACCGTCCCAGGGCTTTTGCCACCACGGTCGACGATCGATAACGCCTGTATGTTGAGGGAATCCTCCGTAGACGCCTTAGTGTTCACAAAATACCACGGGACTTGGAGCCAGCATGCACGGATGAGTAAAAATGGACTAAGTAGAAATACGATATTTCCCTAACGGATAGTACTATCACGACCCTTTTTCTACCAAACGATTGGTAGTAAAAACCCGAATTCACGGGTAAAACTTGCTCACAAATTGTTAAAAGATTTGTTGTAACTTGGCAATCTTCTCATGGAAACTGGGACACTTCATGTATTTCCATGTCTGCACCAGCATTTGTGCACCGCGACGCGATGTTACATTGTCGTGTCGCCAAAACGCCAGTCTACGTGTGACATTTCTCAATTCTTTGGTCATTTTATTAAGATATGTCGTTCTACGCCTTGTAAACGTCTTGTTTGGCCATTTTGAACACAGAACGTCATCAAAATCCGCATGAATAACTTGATCATATATGATTGCTGAATTGGGCTGCTGTGTCTTCATGTAACCCGCCGTGGTAAATAATATATGCAGACTACGACGACCGTTGTGATTATGACTTAAGATGTCAGGTGGGTACATGTTTGTGTTGATCGAACTAGGCCTACTTAAGAAAGTAACGTCTATTCTACAATAATTATACAGTTTGTAAGTGCAAATGTGGCGTCCTGGTGTACATCGGTGTCAGTTTGACATGAAAATCTCTGCATATGCATGTTCTTGCCACATTTCGGAAGCTGATCTTCAGGGCGTTAAAAGTAAACAGTTGGAATAGCAGGAAGCTAGTTGAAGTCCGATGGTTTCCATAGATAAAATATAACTTTTTTTTAACGACTGTTTCCCTGATGTGAACTTCACAAAACAAGTTAACGACGAGGGTTTTCACGATGTGTCCGATAACATTCTGTTGCATCTTTACACACATTACAGTTATCTGTGTATGAAAATCAAACTGTTTGCCACTAGGTGAAAAAATAAAATCACGACTTTCTCAATTTAAAATGTACTGAGTCAGTGGGTCCAAGTGTGCTAACCTTCCTTACTCCCTTTATCGGGCGGAACGGCGTCTTCTCACTGTGTAAGAGCCAACCAAACCTTGTGTTCTTCAGTCTATCCATGGACACATTAGCTGTGCGTTCCTCTTCGACGGTGAAACCAGCATATCTCCTTGGGACTTTTTCAATTGATATGGAGATATTTTAAGCTGGAAAAAGTGTCGGCGAAGAACCCAATTCCTCGAAAATACCATTTTCATTTATTTTTGGAAAGACCTATCTCATTTTGTTCGAAATGACCTCCATAGTCGTCACGGTCATGTGCCACTTTACCCGTCACGTGCGTTCTCAAATTTTGTGCCAATTTCTGGAACCCCGCTTACGCACTTCACCCTTCACGAGCGTTCTCACCCTTGTACTAATTCCTGGCATCCCACCCACATGCTCGTCCTTTGATTGGGACATCATTGTACTGTCTGGATCTTTGTCTGGTCCACTTCGATCCTTGTTTTCTGATTGGTCACAAACCCTTCAAATGTGGTCTAGTTTGTGACCGGGTAGTCGTTGGACTGAGTCTCAACATTTTAGCAAACGGGTCCGGTGATTTTCAATTCTGGTTGGCGAATCCGTTGATTTAAAACGTCTTTTCGCGCAGCAGCTCAAGCTTATCGATACGCTCACTGATCGTTTATCTACATCAAGCTTGGCCCCACCGGTGTCGGCCGTTGTGAAGCAAACAGTTGACGTTGTTGCAAGTAGTATCACCGAGTTTCATTACGATGCCCAGGCTGGCTTGACATTTGATGCCTGGCTCAGACGGTATGAGAACCTGTTCATTGTCGATTTCGGTACACAGGACGAATCATGGAAGGTCCGTCTCCTCCTACGCAAACTCGATACGGTTGAGCACGAGAAGTATATCAACTTCATCCTTCCGAAGTATCCACGCGATAACTCCTTCGAGGAAACGGTCGAGACTTTTGCGGTCCATCTTCGGTGATCAGTCTTCCTTGTTCAGCACAGGGTACCAATGTCTGAAACTGGTAACGTCAGACGGCGACGGCTGGATTTTGACGTGGTCTGACGGTTTGCATATCTCGATGACATTTTGGGTTAAACTGGACGGTGTGGCCACCACACCGACAAAGTCACTTATATCAGGCAGCGCAATAGGTAGAGGTCTGACGAACCCGACCTATTCTGTTACCTTGGCGATGTGATCGGGCTTGTGTACTGTTTTGATCCGGCACGCTATGTTGACTAGGACTCCGGTCCTTCCAGGTGCAATCTTGTCAGACAAGCCAAAGGGGAGCAGTTAGACGAAAAGCAGTTACACTCATAGGTTTGTATGTCGCACCGCTGACCGCGTAGGAGTGCTTAGGCAGTGAGGCACGATCCTATTGGCATACAGTAGAACTACTTTCATAGTTGCGGCACTGCTGTCTTCCGTATCAGCTAGAAGGGGGGTTGGAAAAGGCAGCCTCGAACAAAGAGCACTCCGATCGCCCAACGGTTGACCGTGACCGCCGGCGTATTATCGAATACGGTCGAAAAACATCTAATATCTCCCAAAAGCCTGATGTTGCTTCAAGTACATCCACTGCGCGCAGCAGTGTTCAGAATCAGACATCAACGTCTTATTCATTGCGCCCTCGGGCTACGCTAGCCCCTCACTGCTAAGTGAGTCAAAATGTTGAGTCATTGGCTCCTGGTAGAGCTACCCCAGAAAACACTGTATTCTGTTGTCTCGCAGGTTAGGCTTTTGAATCGAAGACTCGGGGTGGGGTCCCTCAAGTCAACACCCTTCCGAGGCATAAACGACCGGAAAGTATCAGAAGTTATCGTTCTCTCGACAGTGACATTATTCATTCAACACAAATTCCTCCTACTGTTTTACTTCCCATGTCCTCTGCTTTCCATGTGACTTCGGGCGATAATTGTTTTCTAAGGCCAAGACAACTGGTAACTATTGGCGCTTTCAATCTCCGCACTCTCCGACAAGTTGGTCAGCAAGCTGCTTTGGCTAGTACTCTCTCAAGTCTGGGTGTTGATGTGTGCTGTGTGTCGGAGACGCGAGTCTACGATTCTAGCACGGTTATCCATTTGAGCTCACCTCTAGATAACTGTCGATCCAAACGCTTCTCCCTCAGGGTTTCTGGTGACGCCGAAGCTGAATCTCATGGTCAAGCTAGAGTGGGAATCGCTCTGAATCCCAGAGCAGAGCAGTGTTTGCTCGATTGGATCCCAGTGAACGGTCGCTTTTGCGCTATCTGACTCAATACTTGAGTAACAGTCTGTCGACACAAATCAGAAAGACATGTATTCATTATATCGGCGTACGCTCCAACGGACAGCAGTTCAGATGCTACCAAGGATGCGTTCTACGACACCCTCGTTGACCTTCTGAGGTAAACGAAACACTCAGACATCATCATATTAGCAAGCGATTTTAATGATCAGCTTGGTCGTCTTTCTTCGGATGCGAAGCGGCTAGGAGGTATGTTCGGTGTCCGGGCACAACCCACTGATAATGGCGAAAGACCGCTGCAGCTGTGCGCATCCCACGTTCTCTATATTTCGAGCCCTGCATTCCAACACAGGAAGAAACAGTTCATTACTTGGAGACTTCCGTATGCAGTGAGTTACAGGTGGCGCCACTCTGTTAAGGACTATCGTTCCTTTTGTAGTAACCACCTGGACTCGGACCATGCTTTTGTGCGTGCCCGTTTCTTCTTGTCATTTGCCCAGGGGACACGCTCGTAAATGCAAGGTGCTTAACTGGCATTCGAGCGATGAGGATGTAAAGAACGCTTACCAAACGGCGTTGGTGACGAAGTTGCCCAGTTCGAGTCATGTGAATGATCCTAATGAACACTGGGAACAACTCGCCGAAGCTATGAAAGCATGTTGTGAACAGGCATGTTCCGATGGAGCTGTTCAATTTCGACAGAACTGGATTTCCGCCACGTCGATAAACCTCATGACCAAGCGTCGCTCGCTCCCACCTGATTGTGAATATGATGACGACGGTCGAGAACTTAAACGGAAGCTGACTAAAAGTTTGCGCAAAGACCGTGAGCACTACTTGGTCGAACAATCGAAAGAGATGGAAAGAGCCTTTTTATCTGGGAATAGCAGAAGGCCTTCTTTCCCTGATCCGTGGTTGTACTGGTCGTCGAGTTGATGTAAGTGAGACCATATGTGGGAAAGAAGGTTCACTTATTACCAGTCAGTCGCGCTAACTTGACAGGTAGGCTGAACATTTTGAAGAGCAGTTCATCTGGCCTCAACCAGATCATGTGGACGGCGGAACCCGATTGGTCCGTTCTTGCACTCCACACGACCCCCCGTCAGAAGCAGAATTGGTCCTAGAGCTCAAGTTACTGAAGCGTACTAAGGCTCCTGGTCCAAACCTCCTCTCTCCTTTCAAGGATGATGGAGAGAGGTTGATATCAGAACTGACGCAACTTCTCCAGACAATTTGGGAAACTGAAGAGATGCCTCGTGATTGGTGCCTATCTACAGTCCTTCTCCTTTTAAAAAAGGGGGCTCAAAGTCAATGTGACAACCACAGAGGCATCCATTTGGTGTCAATTGCGTCCAAGTTACTCACTGGCCTCAGTTTACATCGTCTCTCTAAGCCCAGAGAAAGCCAGATACGCGAAGAACAGGCGGGATTTCGATCCGGTCGAGGGTGCGTTGATCACATTTTTATCTTGCGACGGATTTTAGAACATCGGCATTCTTACAGACGGCCGACAGTCGTGATATTTTTGAGCCTGAAGGCTGATTTTGACTCAGTTGCTCGTAACGTTCTCTGGGGCTGTCTTCTCCGCAAGGGAGTACTAAGAAAATACGTGAATCTGTTGATGTCATTGTATGCTCACTCTGCAAGCAGAGTGAGGGTTCATGGACAACTGTCTCAGGCATTCATCATTTCTAGTGGTGCTCGTCAGGGGTGTCCGATTTCCCCCTACCTGTTCAGTTTTGTCATGGACGACATTCTGGAGAGTGCGCTTGAACAGTCAAGTGAACTTGGTGTTTAGCTTCTTCTTGGCGCTAGGTTGACCGATCTGGAGTATGCGGACGACATTGTTTTACTTAGCCCTTCTGCCGATGACATGCAGACCATGCCGAACAAGGTGAGTGACCGGGCTGGTTTGTATGGAATGCGCCTTGCACCTTCAAAGTGTAAAGTGCTGTTTCAAGGCTTGGGGCATTTCCACTCCTACTTTCTTCATTGTAGGTAATCCGCTTGAGACTGTGGACAGTTTCACATACATGGGTAGCACTATCTCGTCAGACTGTAATATTGCTGATGAGATATTAGCGAGGATAGCCAAGGCACTAGTCGCCTTTGCCAAACTGTGTCATCTGTGGCGTCGGAAAGACAGATTATCGCTGAAAGGAAAAGTATATAATGCTTGTGTACGTTCTGGATTGCTCTATAATTCGGAAACGTGGCCTGTTCGCAAGAATAACATCAATAAGCTTGTGGTGTTTGACCACTCTTCTCTCACCCAATTAGCCCATATTACGTGGACTGATCGCATGGCCAATGTGGCCGTTCGCCGGCGCGTATTCCGGAACTCTCCGGATGCGCTATCAGTTTCTCAACTAATTACGTGAAACAGCTTGTGATAGTTGGATCACGTGCTCCTTATATCATCTGATCGTTTACCGTTGTTGTAAACTCGCCTAAACGATACGCTGGTTTGTCCTTGTTATCGTAATGCGCTTGGCAGAATTCGGATTCCCCTCCCGGTAATAATTAACGCGAAAATCTCGGTCTCGAAGACTACTGCAACTGTCCCCGTATTCGCTCCCAAAACAAGCCAAAAGACGCGTACAAAAAAAGCTTTGTTCCGCCCCAAAACGTGTGCGACAAATACAGGGTACTTACATGATGCGCGGTGGCCAAGCGGAAGGACAGTTGACAGGAGAAAAATAGTCAAGGTCACTAATGGGCACAGCGGAATAAAAAGTCGAACGGGTAAAAACTAGCCGAGGTCACCTCTCAGCCGCTCTGAGCCGGTCCGCTAACTAGGACAAAGTCAATCGTCTTTTTTCTCAAGGACGGAGGTGGTTTTTGGACGTTAAGAGATGAACGTCCTAGCAACCGTACCGGGCGTAATATACTGAGGCCACCAACAGTTGGGTGAAACTGCGTAGTGGTCAAACAAAGACGACGTGGTCACGATCTATGGGGACCTTGACTGCTCCATTGAGCAAAGTGGGTGGGTGTCGCCTGCCTGCCTGACGTCCACGTGATCATTCAGACCGCTGGTTGGAGAAGCTGTCTGAGATGAGGGTATGTCACAGTCAATGATGTGCCTGTATCCATGCCATTGCTAGTTCTTCCTCTTAGTCTTCATGTAATACTTTTCAACCACCTTAGTAACGTTTTCTTCTGAGATATCCGTCACTGTTGAGGTGAGCGGCTTCCCGAGCCACAGTACTTTTGGTCAGGATCATGGTTGGCATGATGATGATGATGGTCTGACGAACCAGTCTCTTTGTCCTCCAGGTTGGGGATTGGAAGAAGGTTGACATCTTTTTCCAGAAAATTTACCAGTTCTGGTACACTGCCACCCACCCGCTGCCTTGTAGTATAGGTTTTTGAGCCAAAGGCTTTGGTTGAGAACCCTAATCGTTCTCCTGTCTAGGTCTGGGCGCCCTGGCAGTATCTCAGCCCACACACAACCATGAATAATCATATCACAAGAAATTCCACAGTGCATCGGCCGTCTCACAGTATAAACCGGGTCGCCCTATCTGCTGCATACAGCAGGGTGTATAGGCGAAAACATGCTGCTAC
>LUCH01017436.1:0-39587 GCA_013368495.1 Paragonimus heterotremus
ATTCTACGCATCGAGATACGGAAACCTCAAAAGCTCCAGCTTCCTACTTCCGTTTACAACCCATTGAACCATTGAACCATTGAATCGCTGAATACCCCACGTGAGATCAGAAGACTCGAAGTCGAAGAACTGAGAGCCTCGGGCTCATCAACGTAAGAACCTCAACATTCTGGTTCCTGGCCGTCACCTGTCCTGTGAATTGAATCAAATCGAAACTGTTCAGTGTTTAATTTGCTCAAGTTTCATTAATTATGCTTGTGTCAACATTTTGAAATTTGTCGTTTTGTCCTTGAAGTGACCTTGGAGCGTGTCCATTCTCTCTTGTCGGAGTCCGTTGTTCATTGATCATTGTCCATTGATAGAAGACAGGAGTCGCTGACTGCATTAGCCTCTTCACTGCTGTGTATGGCTTGGTCATACCCGCCTGGAATACGAGGACGCTTACAAGTTTAGTGCTACAAATTTCCACGGATAACTTGGAAAATGTCTAAGACAGTGACCACGTGTAAGAAGCCTGTTCTTAAATCTTATTGTCTCCGAGTCACCCCAACAAAAATCTGCTCACTCGCCGATACACTGAGTCTCAGGGGCCATAAGTAAAGGATCTCCATACCACGTAATAGCTTTTTATGCAAACGACACAGTGTGGCTGTCCGAGTCTGTTCGACATGGAACTCGTTTCCTGCGACGATTGTCATGGCAACGTCAGTCGATGCATTCAAAAGGCGACTAGATGACTGGATTACCCGAAGATGGCAGTTAACGGTTGGACACGTATTGCCCCATGTACCGTCATTGTTATCATTTCCTTCTTCTCTCGTCTTTTCCCATTTTCCCCTACCTTCCTCATATGTTTTTCTCCTTTTCCACTGTAATGCAACAAAGTGGTGCAACCTCCCTAGGTGCCCGACTGCTGCTAGCTGCTTCAGCACTCAACACACCTCACGTGCTCTCACCATTTCAGCAGTTCACGTGATCGATGCGGACAGACAACAACCGAACCGAGATAGTATCTGCTGTGGTACCACGAACTCCGTACTACGGAATCTCGAGGCGGGGATACTACGCAATTTTTATACTTCCAGTTCCGGAAGAAACCAGTAAAACCAGTAAATTACACTGTTTAGACCAATGGTCATTTTGTGTACTGTGTTTGTCCGCATAAAGGATCATGAATTAGAATGCTTTGGCTGTCCCTTTAGAACTGTACCATGCACCAATAAGGGTCAATTTGGACTGCGTCCAACTCAACTGCGATAGTCATTAATCCTCCGGGCACCTGTTTGCTAATCTACCAAACACTACCACTAATTCGATGACCACAACCCGCGAACCAGCATGCAAAAGCAGCATGCTCCACAATGTCTCTTCCAGCGCCAGCGAGCACTACTCTACTCAAGGCGTGGTAACCCCGCCTGGACGCGAAACAAACGCGCCAGAAAGATTACATGTATCAGTTGTGGCTGGTGTCCAGTCGCCGTCGCATTCGAAAGGTACTGGGACCTCTGTCGTTGAAGATGAAAATTCCGCTGCTCGTCTGGTCTCTATACTAGTACTTGACCTTCCAGGGTGTATTGTCTCGTTTCTACGGCTACACGATGAACACGACTGTGAATTTTGGCTCGCTCTCTATGTTCAAGTGCAAATAAATCCTCGATGTCCCATTCCCACCACCGTCTGGTTAAGAACCCTGGTTCAGTACATGTAAACAAGTCGAGATTGGTACGCGTATTTCTTGCGAGTGCGCTAGAAACCTTGCAGATTCTCGTCGCAGCCCCTAAACCACGTCCCTTTGGCGGTTCAGCGATTGATACGCGGGTTCGAGGCAGAGGCCCAAGGGTCCCGGATCCAGTCGGTTTTTCTTGTTCAGTGTCACGCGGGCGTCTTCTGATCTGAAAGGCATTCATTAAAGACAGGGTGTAGCACCGCTTTCGGGAATTACAGTAACTATAAAACAAACTAAGATTACTCGCATGAAAGGATTTTTGGAAAATGAGAGTCAAGTAATGCTTAAAAGCGATAGCTAAAAGCGCTACTGATGACCTCAGCAGGAAGACTGTTCCAGAAGTTAAAAACCCTGTAGAAAAAACTGCTGCCTAGGAAAGGTCCGAGGACGAAGCTTGAAAAGTTTCATCTTATGTCCTCGCCGACCATCATTATTCGCTACAGTGATGAACTGATCCACGAGGCCTACTTTAAAGGGGAAGTGTGTGAGAATTAAATCACCGCGGAGTCGTCGAAATTCAGGTGGGTATAGATCAATAATTTCAAGTCGGGACTCGTACGCGACATTCCTTAAGCCCGTGACTAGTTTGGTAGCCACGTGCTGGACACGCTCAATAGCCAGAATGTCTTATTCAGACCGGTATACACGACCTGATTAGCATACTCGAGGAGCGGTCTTATATAAACCCCGTACAGCGTTTGGAACGCTTTTTTGTCCACGCGGGGGAAAGTGCGCTTAATCATCCAAAGAGAGGCAGATCGTTTTTTGCCGCCATCTCATGGTGATGCGCGAATGATAAGTTAGACGACAACCAGATGCCCAGATCTTTCTTCAGATCGGTTTTCATGATATCTATTGTGCCAAATGCACTATGAATCACGAAGGCATTGCCAGAGTCTCCACCGAGTGACATATGTGCGCACTTATTGTCATTTAATGGGAGACTCCAATCGACCGACCAATGCTTAATCGCATCAAGATCAATCTGTAATGCACTGGGATCAGTGGCATTCCGGATTTTTAGGTCGTCTGCGTATAGGAGGGCGTTACTGGAAATACTATCCGGAAGGTCATTGATGTAGATCAGAAATAACACAGGACCCAACACTGACCCTTGAGGAACTTCCGCAGAAATGAAGGAGGGAGATGAAAGGCCTGATCCGGATTTAACTCTAAACGTTTTATTATCAAGGAAAGGAACAATCTAGCGAAGAACCTCTTCTTGAATACCATAGGCTTCCAGTTTGTGCCTCAGACGGCCGTGTGAGACACGGTCGAAAGCCTTGACAAATTCGAAGAAGATAGCACCTGAGATAAGGTCATTGTCTCTGGCCTCCGTCAAACTATCCATGAAAATAAGCATATTAGTTATGCATGACCGATTAGGAAGAAAGCCATGCTGGGTAGAGGAGAAAAGCTTATTTGCTAAGAAGTGATTAAGGATGGCACGCTTCAGCAAGCGCTCCATTATCTTGCATGGAATGCTGGTAAGACTGATTGGCCGATAGCTGGCCGGAGAATGCCGGTCGCCCGTTTTAAATATGGGCGTGACCGTTGCCTCTTTCCGTGCGTTAGGGAGAATGCCAATCTGGATAGTCTGTTTGAACAGTTTATAGAAAGGTTCAGCCAGACTAGCAGCTGCTTCTTTGAGGATTCTGGGATGGATCTTGTCAGGACCCATCGAACTGTAGGAATTCACCTTCAATAAAAGGTTTTCAACGTCCAACACAGAAAACTCAACCATAAGTAGTGGTTGCCGGACGTTCTTTGGCGGAATGATAGGATGTCGGTCCGGCGGTGCGACGTTGTAGACCACTATGTAGTAATCCCTGAATAACTCGGCCACGACTGAGGAGTCAGATGAGGTCTCCCCGTCGGGCAATCGCAAAGAAAGAGCCGAGGGTTCATTCTTTCTTGGTCGTCGCATATGCTTAATTAAGACGTTTTTATTTCCGCGGGCGTTGAGGAGAATCTTTTCTTGTGTGCGTTTGGTGTGCCCACGGGTTTCCCGTCTACACCTATTTTGAACGACGTGGAACGCGCTTAGGTCCTCCGATTTTTCTGTAAGCTTATTCTCTGCGAATAAGTAAGAGCGATCATCGAGGAGACGACGTATTCCGTGCGAAAGAGGTGGCCGATAGGAGAAGGTTCAAAGCTCGCGCGGTACAAGTAAGTCGTCCGCTTTCTCAGTTGCCCTTTGAAGTGCGCAATAGTTCTGGTCCTTGGACCATAACCAAGAAGTAATGAACCTAGGTAGCTCCCCAAGCCTTTAAAATCAGCTTGATTAAAGTTTCAAACAGTGGACTTCTTTACTAGTTGTTGTAACCAGTAACAGATAAGATCAAAGACAAGCGGATTATCTCGGCATATCTTGGATTGAGTGACAACGGGGAACCTGGCCACACAAAATGCAGCTGTTGTTGACCGTTCTCGTAAAGTACTTATCAGAGGTGTGTCTATTGTATATGGGAACAACACCACGTATGGTGGTAATCAATAGAAGTCTCTTGCTTCTGCTCTAGAGCTAGAAAATGTGCTTTTGTAGGACATAATACACATTTCACGCTGTAGCCTGACTCCAGGTGATCCCTTGCCACGACTGTCGTAAATCACCGTGACTGCTGCTAAAAAGCTGCACACATGCTTCAGCATTTTCGCCACGGCCGCCATTGAATCCCAGGAGGCATAACCTTCCATTCCGATCGTTCCAAGGACGAACGTGAGAAGTTAGGAGCTGATTACCTAGCTGGAGTTGCTCGCTTATTGGTTCCCTAACTAAACCTGCAGTCTCAAAGAACGTGTCCCAGCTGGCTCGGTCAGAGTTGGTGATAGCCCCGGTGATATGCCCAGCGTCCTCAAGAATTCCATCCAGTTTCCAAATCTGGCAACCTACACTCCTTCAGAATAAATTCTGTCAAATGTGTTTATACCAACACCCCAGGTCTGTCTAATAAACTAACCGGACTCCGTATGCTTTGGGTCGTTGGTGACTTATTTGCTGTCATTACTACCGGATCATGGCTTTCACCATATCATCTTGACCCGAAACATGATATAACAGACATGCTCCGCTTTTGGAATGAAACGACAGTGGGTAGGGGTGACGGTGTTGCCTTTCATGCCCGCAACTCCCTCCGGGCTAGTGCTCTGTCTTACCCATCGCCCACTGCCATTCAAGAATCAGTCCGGTGCTCCATTGCGCAGTCGAACTCTGATAGATTTTTGGCTGACGTAGTTGGTCGGTTTCCATCTCGCTACTCTGGACGTGACGAGGCAATCCTGTCCGGACTCAACTGTATTCCCTTCCCAGGCTACGCACATATCCTGATAATGGATGACTTTGACCGGCCACAAGTTGACTTCCAATCTTATTCGTACAAAAGCCCTGTCGATGCAATGCCTGCAGCATTCTTAGCCACGGTTGGGGCTGCGGACCTTACCAATCATGTAACTGCCTACACAAAATAGCACGAAGGCCGTGCTCCTTCCCGTCTGGATTATGCCTTCACTTACGAGGAGTTAATGATAGACAACTTAATAGTAAACACCCCGCTGGGCTTGAGTGATCACTCCATAATAACTTTTGGCTTCACCTGTAATGCAGAACGTACTCTCAAAGCAAACGTTCCCAAAAAAACCCCTAAAGAATTGGGGTGGATGCGCTTAATTCGTACCCATCTGATACCTCGTGGGGTGAATTTTACTTATTATTGTCTGATGAAGAAATGTGTGACCACTTTAATAGTACTGTGTGCGAAACCATAGGTTATTTACCACCAGTCAATTCCACGACCTGTCGAAAAATGCAACAGCAATTGCGGTTCCGGGCGTTAAAGATGGTTCACGCTAAATGTCTAGCGTGGACTCGGTTTAGAACGCCGAGGGATCTAGATCGTCGTCGTCTCTATGGTCGATTTCCAAATCAGTGCATCAAACTAGTCAGAGAAGGTCGTCTGGGTTTCCAGTGGCGCTTAACCCATCACTTTGTCAATGATACGAAAAGCTGGTATGCATTTGTCTCAAAAACCCACAAAGCCAAAGCTGGTGTACTCAAGTTGACCGACCCACAAGTGCTTATGAGCCCTTGTAGCGAAGCGTCTGAACCCCTGACTGACTTCTTCAGCACTGTGTTTATGAATAGCATGCTGAACTGTTCCGCAGCAAACAGTATCGACATTTATGATGGGATTTACACAGTAGATACCTCAGCAGTGGCTATGCTAATGAAACTTCGGAAGATTATATTTTGATCTCCTGGATCAGATGTATATCTTTCAGTTTTGTTCATGGGACTGCGCGGTTAGCTGTCCCGTTAAGCACCCTGTTTACACAGTCCAGTATTGTAGGGACGGTACCTGAAAGCTTGAAATCGGCGAACAACACTCCCGTCTTCAAAGGTGGGCAGCGCAACCAGTCTTGCAACTATCGTCCATTTGCCTTCTTATCCTGTGTGTCTAAGATACTTGAAGCGTTAGTCCAGCACTCATCATTCAGATACCTATTATCACAAGGTTTTTTCTCTTCAGCGACCAACACGGCCTTTATCGTGGCAGCCTATGTACCATGAATTTGCTGTTAACTGTTGGTTAGTGAACCTCTCTTGTGGATAGTGGAGAGGGGTTGACGCTATTTGCCTTGCCTTTGCCAAGGCTTTTGATCATGTGAGTCATTCTGTTTTTACTCGACAAGGTGTGGTGTCAGGGATAGCCTTCTTTGCTGACTCGAATCATATCCATCAAGCTGTTCCTACCGTGTGTGGGTGGATTCCTCCCTATCCTTCGCCAGACTCAGCCCCAGCGGAGTCCCACGGGGCGCCATCTTGAGGAAACTACTTCTCCTCTATCTTCATCAATGATCTGTTACCTTTAGTACTATCTCTTAATACTGTTCGTTTAGCATGTTCGTAATAGCTCTGACGTGAACATCCTGCAAGCTGATATTGGCGGTGTTCACCAATGGGCCAGGAGGAATCCCATTGAGTTCACTATCGGCAAGTGCAAGGTTATGCATGACTCCTCTTATTCCCTCAGCGGAGTATCGCTCCAAGCCGCGGACGGAGAAAAAGACCTTGGCACTGTTGCTTCGAACAACTTCTAATACTGAGGTGAACGCCAAGAAAGCTAATAGTGCATTGGCCCTTCTGAAACGTTTGTTTGGAACCATCTGTTCTAGCGACCATGCATTAGAAACTTGTACAGCAGCTTTATTCGTCGTTACTCAAAACAAAAAATCTCTGTTTGGTCTCCTCATTTACAGGACAAACTTATTTTAGAAATTCCTCAGAGGCGTGCGACAAAAGCAGTCCGTAAGCTGAGTACAAAACCCTACTTTGAGCGGCTAAATCTCTTCTCCTTCGATTACTGTAGACATTGAGACGACCTAATACTTGTGTTCATGATTCAGAATGCTTGGGATTTGTGCTTGATTGGACAACTGATCCATTTGCACAGCCTCCGATGGTTGGGTCACGTGCTCCGTGTGCCAGCTGAGTGGTTACCGTACCGGGCATTATATACTGAGACCCCCAAACTATCCATGCAGATCCCTGCTCACCATCGTGGATACTAGCTCACCTATGGTACACCGGTTGAAACTGAACAGTCAGTACAACAGACTCGAGCTTAGGCGCAACTTCCTCTTGATACAGGTCTACAATGCGTGGAACTCTCTACCAGAAACTTGAGACTGTAGACAAATCCACATACTCAGGCAGCACTGTCTCGTCAGCATATAATATTGCTGATGAGATATCAGCAAGGATAACAAAGGCATGAGTTGCGTTTACCAACCTGCGCCACTTTTGGCGTCGAGGAGACGTTTGGTTTTCGTTGGAAGATAGGGTATGTAATTTTGCGTACGTTCTGTCCTGCTGTATGGTCTGGAAACCTGCATGATCCCAACGAATATGCCAACCGATTTGCTGTGTCCGACCATCGTTGTCTCTGTTAATTAACCCACATTGAGTGAACTGACCGCGTGAGCAACATGGTCGTTCGTCTGCGCGTATTCCGGAGTGCTTGGGATTTGTGCTTGATTGGACAACTGATCCATTTGCACAGCCTCCGATGGTTGGGTCACGTGCTCCGTGTGCCAGCTGAGTGGTTACCGTACCGGGCATTATATACTGGGACCACCTACAATCGGGTGTACCTGTGTGGTTGTCAAGCAACAATGTGGTCACGCAATATGAAGACCCTGACTGTTCCATTGAATGCAGTGGGTAGCGTTGCCTACCTGGTTGGGGTCCTCGTGGTCACTTAAATCTCTGGCTAGAAAGGCTTTCCGAGATGGGTGTGTGCCACGGCCATTGGCTTACTTGCGTTCATGCCGCTTCTAATTCTTGCTCTTAGTCTTTTGTCAACTTTCCATCTTTTTGGTAACATTTTTTCCCAAGCTATTTCACGAGATTTTTCAGGTTATCGGCGGCTTGAGCCACATTACATTCTGGTCAGACTCAATGTCGAGTTGTTGATGGTAGTGGCGAAGTGTGTTAGCTGAGATACTGCCAGGACACAGTCTGATACACGAGGATGATTGGGGTTCTAAGTGAGAGTCTGTTATTCGAAAGGCATGGGATATGTGGCAATGTACTAACAATATTTCTTCTGAAAAGTATGCCAAGGTTCTTCTATCCGTTGACCTGGGGGACTGAGAGACCAGTTTGTCACACTGAATTTTTGGATTTGCCCCAGGGACTTTAACAAAATGACGCCACTTCTGGCTGTCTGTTGCTGGATCGATTCCTGTCGTCGTCTAAGCCTCTTCATGTGACACATTGCTTCGTTGAAGTCCGGCGCTGGATATATGCATGAATTTCCATAAGCATATTCCCACCAGTTTGTTGGTACGCTTTGCATGGGCATCAGCCATTTCCTTTCTGGTGTATGGCAATTAATTTGAGCACCCAAAGAGACTGCTAGTACGATGTTGTCTTTACTCGTTTTGCTGTAGAAAGTCGATGAAGACGTTGATGTACACAGTCTGACTAGGCTCATATAACATGTGTTTGTAGACTTGATGTTAATGTCAGTATCATTGTCAATGTGTCATGCTGTGTTCAGTCATATTTACGTTCATGTCGATGGTTCAATAAAACTGTCCATCATCAATTCACATGGACACCGGAACCTAGGAACAACTTATGATTTCTACACGCCGACATCGACAAGTGAAGACAGCCTAACGCTTATAATCCCGGTGTCATTGTCAGATTAGAAAAATAGTATTGGTTAATTTTGACTATGGGAGTGTAAAGGTAAGTGCGTATATTAGGATAGATAACAGTTCAAGGAAATTCAAGACAACTGGTTAACTGTCATGTATCCTATGACCTATTACGGTGGTTATATATGGACTAGGGGGACGTTCATACCCAGAAAGGATGGCCGCCACGGTTCTTAATCAAGACCTTTGTCTAAAAAGTTCGCACCGCAAGACAGAAGACTGTTGGCGATGAACCAGTACCAGTAGCTAGATTTATTCCATCCTTCAATCCGAAAAGCCAGGCAAATGTAATTTGTCAGATCATTACCCTTTAATCACTTTGGCACAATTGACGATCTGTGTAGTCATCCGTTTTAGGTCAGTTAGTTATCGAGCTGCACAAACCATGGCGTCACACCAAGATCCATTGCGAGAATTCTTTAGGCCTTGTAATTTTGTACATAAGGCCCAAATGCTTTTAGCGGATGCTTATTTCTAACTGTGATTGATGCACGCTATTCATGGGGAAGACAGCGGACGCATTGCTTACCGTTTGTGCAAACGCCCAAGAAAACCTATCATCGAAATTTGGTCTTTATACGTTTGTACAGGATATACACGTTGCCATACCTGTAGTCTTGCGTGCGGATGTGTTGTTTTTGTCTATTGAGGGGCCGTCATGCTGAGGCTAAACCTTGACAGCTAGCGCATTCTGGGGGATGTTTGTTGACCACGATAGCAGCGGTTCACATCAGACAGACGAAAAGACAGTCATCCGATAGACGACAGTCACGCTCTAAAAATACACTGGGCACCTTGAATAGCTGCACCTAATCCGAAAGGCATACAAATAAGTCGGATTATTGGTCCTCAGTTGATCGTGAACTCCGTACTTCGCTCTTATCAATCAGACTGTTGGTCCGGGGCTCTAGGCAAGAATTTGCAGTCAAACTTTCTAATTTAATCTAGGCAACCCGGCAGTATCCATTCCATCATCAAACCGTGATTTGTATACAGTTAATCACCATATCCTCAGATGTGAATTTCTTCGCGGTTCATCATACTGATTCACTACATGCTTACATCACTTAGATTCCATCGACGATCTTCGCTCTTTCTCTCTCTTTCTTTGGTAAAAACTGGTATTGTGAATACTAGTGCAGATGCTGTTTGTTGCAACGTATCGAAAGGCCTAACCCCTCGGTTCCCCTGCATAGCCATATTTGCGAACGTACGAAGCCACATCAGGTATACGATTACAGCTCTTTGACATCATACATCTAATCAGGCGGGTTTCAATGAGCGTACACTAATGCTTTAGGTGTTCGGCTGTTTACCAAGCTAGTATTTATACTGCAAACCTAGCTGCATCATCAGTAGACTAAACCTATAGGTTTAAAGATGGTAAGATTAGATAAATGCCTGTCTTTGTGTACTTCTCTATATTGGACCTGAAATCTGATCGGTTACGTCTTGCTGTCTGTGATCTGAAGTTTGATTGGTCACTTTGCGTTACATTTTTTTCCTGCAGTTTGATCCGTTACTTGTCACTGCTTGACATTTAACCCTGTCAGCCACTTCCTTCTCGCCGTTAAACGTCGATATGACTGGCTACTTTTTATCAGTCACTGACGATAGGTCTGGTCATTTCATACTGATTCAGCTGGGTTTGGTTATATTGTGTATACGTTTACTCATTTCTTTCTCATATGTTTTACCCAGTTCATTGCTTGTTTACCTTTCCATCTAACGAATACCGGGCTCCTATAAATTTTCTCGCTTGCTTGGTGTTTGCTTGAATGGGGATTTTTGGAGCGTTGTTGTTGAGTGTGTCCTGTTTGATCTCTTTTTGTGGCAGTTATTGTTATATTCCTTTGAAATAAGTAGTGTCGATTGACGTGGAAAGTGATGTGAAATCGTTCGAATTCATCACTTCATTCTTCATTTTGATAACCCCTAATTTGTCTGGACATTGTGGAACATTGCTAACAGAATCTTGTTATCCTTTGATGACTTGTCGTAGTTGTTCCTACAGTTATCTGGCCACATTGTGTGTTCGCGTTTTCCCTAGCGATGTTATTGGTCGCTGTGGTCACTATCTTTGTGTACTTTTGGTGGTCATCATCCTCACCATAGACAGCAACACATCAATGGCTCTTACTGATGCTTAACTACCTTAACACCATAAAGGAAAAAGCAAGCTCTGGCCAGAGAAGGAAAAATACAAAACGGGGGGGGACCTAACTACCAAACTAGCTACGTCTACTTTCAAACATTCTTAATCAGTGTCTACACCTTAAAACAACACAGCCTAGCTATAAGTGAAAGTAAGGCGTCATTAGCACGACAGCTCCCCAACGGCTTTCACTGTTCCGCGTCACTAAACGCATCCCATTCACAGATAGCTCGGCCAAACAACAACATTCACGGCACTGAGTTCGACTAGCCGCCATCTCACTTAAAGTCTCCAGCCACCGACCCTGTGAGTCGCGAAGGCTTCAACTCGGAATACGAACCCGAACAACAGTTATCCGCGACCTTGTGAACGACTTCATTTGTCTACGCCAGGTCATCATCTGTCTATCTCGCACCTTGCGCCAATCGGGCGCAGCGTCAACACAGAGTGTTCGGTGTGGCAGGCGAATAGCTGACATCCTTACTACAACGTTCATGTTTATCGGTCTCATGTATAACCTCCGGTTTCTTCGATGCACCGTTAATTTATTGTTCGCCATTTCTGTAGTGATGCCCATAAACAATAAAGACTGTTAATATCAGCGTCCCCATGGCTTTTACAAACATTCGGGACTGAACTCGTGATTCTAGCAAAAAGTGAATTGGCATATATAAAACTTCCGTGTCCGGTGTCCGTTGTCGGTATGCTCCATCTGTCCTGGAAACTCGTCATTGCGACTCAGCATTGACAACACTTTGTTCCCATAACACACCACCAGTGCCTCTGGTGACAATGTCTGTTGAAGGTAGATAGCATCTGGAGTCCTCCACACAATTTGGCTAGGTTGCGAAGCCATACGAAGATACTGCCCTCATTATTCTACTGTTTACCAAACCTTTCACAATAAGCCTACGGTGATTTTGATGCCGGCCTCAGGTTTTAGCTGCGTTATCTGCGATTCCGTTAGGCATTTTACCAGTGTTGATGTCTGACAAGGTTGTCACGAGAACTGAGTGGAAACCGGCTGCTGTCAAGCCTACTGACGCGTCTGTTCTGAGGTGGAATGTGATAAATTGCGATAATATTCTCAAGGCTTATTGCTGAACGTTTTCGTTTTTTAGTCGATATCTTCCTACCTTGCGTCGCAGGCTTTTTACTATTTCACTCGGTCATATTCTTGAGAAAACGCCAATTTTTTATCTTCAGGATTTCAGTTATGTCACATTTGCCGACACCAGAATTTCGACCTCGTTTTGACGAGAATTTCAATTCCACATATAATGATGGAAACTGTCACAGTCTAAGTCCTGATGAAGCAGAGCTGACGTTGCTCATTAAACCTCAAACCAAATTGGAGACTGTTTTACGCACGATCAATTCTGTAAGTGTTTACTGATCCCTTATTTTCTTGCGTAACTTGCATTGCTTGAATTTAATGCAATACATATTATCATTCTTCATATATTCATAGTATAAAGACCACGTATACCTTGTTTATGTTTTTTAAACTCTGCTTCGATCTCATTTATGTTTTTGTTTCTACTAGTAAATGTTAAACACGAAAAAAGAAGAGATGAATAATTGGTTGTGCGTACTTAGTGTCCTGAACCAGGTATTTCTGTGATTTTGTTTACTCGTGTTCGCACATGAGTCATTTTGGTTGCAGTGACATTGGTTTTGAACTCGGGAAACAGCTGACGTTGTCTGACAGCACACGTGATTCAGTGATAGCAAACACTACTCTAGCTGACGGTACTCACCGCCCCTTCACGCTTTATCGACGTATTTAAGTTAATTTAAATTTTCATTCACTCATCCATGCCTTTACAGTATTGCTTACTGTCATCCGTGACGTTGCAAACAAGTCTGGTTATTGATTAAAGGTTTGGTCAACTATGTTATCCAAGTTGTTATTAGGTTCAGCGACCTGCCTCATTACCATAGGAGATACGTTTACACCTTTGATGTCCGCTGTCGCTGATAGACGGAGTGCGCGAGCAATAACGTATAGTTCGTCGACGTTTGTCTGGGAAAGTTCCAACGGCGCGACCGAAAACCGAAAAGCTGATGATGCACAATGTACTCTGTTTGATCAACTGTTCTGTGTACCACTCACTTTATTGTCCAACGCGATCATGAACTGTTCAAGGTGGTACGTAGGCATGGACTGTGAAAGCGTTCACCGCTTTACTGCACAAGATTGTGAGTTCCCGGCTGCCTGTTTGAGAATCACGCTACCATCCACATCGCTGGTAGAAAACGCACTCAGTAACAGTCAACGGTTCGCCCGTATATATAATGTACTCCGATTTTCCTTACATTTTTAGTACTGCGTTTCGTTACTGTGTTCAGATGCTCGCCGTTTCGTTTGTTACTATCTAACAGACTGAGCAAAAGTACTCATGGATGTGGTTCAAACCCGGAATGGTGTGCATGTGTGTATCGCGTGTCCAATGGCATACTGATTAGTGCTGATGGCACAGTCAACCTGATGTGATTCCAATCTTTTATACTCCCTCGTTTTCATATCCAGGAGCTTGCCACTTTGGGATACCCCACCGTATTTTACGTTGAACGCGGACAACCTCATATCTCGATCGATCTTCTGGTTCAAAGCATGTTACGCTTGTTGGAATCCTACTTCAAAGACATATCTGTTCGAGACGAACTTGGATGCAGGTATTACGTTTTTGAGCAACTTTAATTCACATTGTTTGCCACTTTATCTTTGTTTATTGCGTCCACATCAACTATGACCTGTGCGACCTGATATAACTAAAATGACGATCAACTACACAGACACTTCATGATCTATGCTAATACCGCGGAATGCGGTTTGAGTAACTTCTGTATCCATCCGTGATTGGTATTTTTCTGTCCTGCATTGGGGCATCTTGTTGAACGAAATTTTTCGGATCAGTGTTGTCATGTCAAATCATATAAAAGCGGACTAAAGTTTGTTTATTCTCATAGTAGCGTTTCTCAGTCATTCCGGATGAACTCCGATACTCCTTATGGCCATCTTTGTTAACATTTGTTCATTTGCTGTCCATTTACTCTCTTCCTTCCTATATACATGTCGGAACAGTCAGCAGATCGCTTCAGTGTGGGTATGCTAACTGATCTACTTATTTCTTAGACGCGTAAAGCTTGCACGTCACACTCATCCAACTGGAATAACCTCACAGGTCAGGTCATTGTGGCATGTGACAGAATAATGAGAATACAACGGTAATTCATCTGGCTGTTTCGTAATTGTCACTTCCCATCTGATGATTTCTAGCATGTCTGTGTGTCGTAGACTAAATAATAAGGGGTTGTTCCCAGCAATGCTTCCGGAGTGTCTCCTGGTAAATATCGCTACTTGAGGGGCAGTAATGAGAAGTTGAACGGAAGGAGGGGACAGAGGGACGTTTCAAACGTTCGAATATAGGGATCTAAGGTTTCTGTTAAGGAATTTTCAGCCCGATATTGATAGGTTAATACTGATGTATTAAGTACAGTTATCTCAGTGACATTTGAACCTATATTTATCTTTATATTGAATTATATGGAATACTGCATTTGGTTACTGTTCAAGTTTCACTGTTCTCAGGATGCATGCTATTTGATGTGGACGATGACGTGGTTACTGTGGTAAGTAGCTGAAAGTTTTGGATCCACTGGCTCGTGACACTCTTGGAATACGTACGTAGATATGCTTGGTGTTAACGCGAAAACAATGGTTACTTTGGGAAGCTGATAGTCGGTTCGTTTGCTCCGTCCGTAGACTTGTACAGTTCGGTCATGTGCTAAGAATACCAAGTACTCGTATGCCACTCCTGGCTGATATCGCGGCTGGCGAATGCATGATGTGTAGTAGACAAATGATATTTTCTTGCAGAGGAATGAAACCAACTTCCACTAGGCTATTTACTATAGACTACGGTCATCCTCCGGGTTGGTACCTCGTTACTAATTTGGCCTCTGACTGCGTAGGTTAGGGAAGCTAACCGGAACCGGTAGTGTGCATGCTGCTATTTGATTAAGATGTCTCTGGAGTTTAGGTGATCAAATAGACGTGAAGGATGGGGAGAAGGGGGTGTAGACAGTAGGGGTACTTTCCGGCAGATGCATTTCGATTGTTTAGGCTTAGACACGCGTGTTTGTGTTGGTTACGTCTTTCCTCTTTACTTCTTTTATCACTTAATTACTGCACCTTAAAATGGTCAGTTACATCCCGGTGTGGATCACTGATATCTTGCTGTCCGTAATGTTGACTTAGTGGGATCTACCGTTAAAACAATCCTGGTGATCATTTCTCACTTTGAATTCAGACAGGTTGTCACATTCGTTTCTTTTTGATGACATGAAGTTGTCAGCATTTTACCAACAGAGGGTTTGCTATCATACATTAGGGAAGAACAAGCGGGGTTTTGTCCTGGACGAAGATGTGTTGATCACTTTTTTACTCTTCGCCTAATTCTGGAGCAGCGTCATGAATAACGCCGACCAACAATTGCCGTATTTTTCGATCATTAAAGTGCGTCTGATTCGGTGGATCGATTTACACTTTTAGAGTCGCTTAAACACAAGGGTGTGCCGACCAAGTATATGATCATACTGTCGGCCCTTTATTCCCGTATTTCCACTCAGGTTAGGGTTTACTGTGAACTGTCCACCGGTTTCAACAGTAGGAGCGGCATACGTCAAGGCTGTTCCCTTTCACCATTTTAGTTTAATTCTGTGAAGAATGAACTAACGGAGGACTGTCTGCGGCACTCACAAGATGTCGACGTGGACGTGCTGACGTCAAGATGTTGCTGCTTCACAACTTTTGTGTGACACAGGCAATGCTAGACGCTATTCTACACTCTGCCAAATACTTCGGAATGTGCTTTGCAGCCTCAGAATGCAAAGTATTTCTGCAAGACTGCTGTGCCTACGTAGATTTATTGTTAGATAATGAAGTTGTGGAGATTATTGACCTGGATTGTTGTATCTGGAAAGTTATATTAGCGACGATGGCGGTGCAGGGAATGAAATAGAGGCGCGTCTCCTTAAGGCTAGGGCGGTGTTCTCTAATCTAGGATACTTCTGACGACGAAGAGAGGTATCTCTCTGATGCTTAGTGGTCGCTTACATAAGGTGACAGTGAGGGCTGTATTACTTCACGAGAGGGAAACTTGACTGAATAAGATAGAAGACGCGAACCGTCTTCACATATTTGACCATTGATGTCTACGTTCGATCGCTCTTTTCGGGTGGCACCAGCGAGTAAGCAACGAGGAGGTTATGAAGCCGGTATTTGATAGTGATAGTCAAACGATTTCTTTTGTTCAATCCTTACATTTGCACAGATTTATAGAATTAGATTATGTACTAAAGGTGCCAGCTGTTCACCTGCCACACCAAATGCTCTTTGCCAATATTGTGGGCTAATGGCCTAAGATGCGAGGTGGACGGATGATGACCTGGCGTAGAGAAATTAAATCGCTCACGAAGGGGTTAGTCAGTGTAGATATGGCTTGGTTGTAAGAGAGTTAAGCATCACTGTGAGCCATTGGTTTGTTGCTGTCTAGGATGAGGATGCTGTTAATATCATATCGTGTGTTAAACCACATGTAGAGCGGATATTCTGAAAACACCCAAGTCTGGACAAATGCAGTCGCGGTGCTTCCCGTTTTCAAAAGATCGACTTGAAGTCGATGTGACATTCATAGGGACATCGATTTTTCCTTATCTCTTCCCACTTACTAGCTTGGTATTGCGCTGTCTTATCAAACCCAAAGAAAACCAAATTGGTGAAAAATTCCGGCAGACTCCATACCCAATCGCCAATGCATTGGTCACATTTTTATCTTGCAACCGGTTTTTGAGTATGGGAATTCTTACAAGCAGCCAACAGTCGTGGTATTCTCGGTTCGGTTGTTCATAACGTTTTGTGGACTTGCCTCTTTCGCAGAGGAGTCCTAAAGAAATATGTGAATCTGTCAGGATGATGGTATATTCACTTGACAAACAGGATAGAGTTAATGGTCAACCGTCTCAGTTGTTCATCACGTACACTTGTGTTCATCAGGACTATCTGATCTGTTTCCTATTCAACATTGTCACGAATGTTATTCTTAAGAGTGCCCTTAGTCAGTCCAGTGATCTCTTCAATACTAAGCCGGTCAAAATAAAGTGTGTGGGTGACATTGTTCTGTTTAACCCCTCTACCGTAGACCATAGTAAACGAAATTACTGTAATAGACGAAATTTATGGAATGTCTCTCTCACTTTCAAGGTTCAGAGAGTCGTTTCCAAACTGGGGTGTTCATACTCATATTTTCCTTACTACAGACATTCCGTTTGGGATTGCGAACCGTTTCATATGTTTAGCTGGCATCATCACGTCAGCTTTTACTGGTTTAATATGAGAGGGCAACGAGAATGGCTACGACCCGTGTTGCGTTTCCCGAAACCGTACCATTTACGGTATCGAAAAGACGTCCGATCACAGTTCAAAGATAGTATCCATTACGTCTATGTGCTAGTCAATTTGTGTTTTGGAAGATGTGGTTAGATTAACTGTGTTTGACTATCGTTACTTTTGTCAGTTAGCTCACATCAGGTGGAATAATCTCATGGGTGACCCAGCATTTTGCTAATTCGTATTCCCAATTCACCAAATGCTACTGATGCAGTATACAATAGTTGGATCACGTTCTTCGTATACCTTCTGAACGTTTGCCGTTGTGAACATTATCCATCGAGGTCACTGACAACTGACCGTAATTCCGAGGTGACCTCGAACCATGAGTACGTTGTTTGTTACAGTGAACAGCCATCGCCTTCTAAGTCGCGGATTTCGTGATTACTGAAATCGCTGACTGCGGGCGTTGTTCGGAATGACAGTGTGCTGTAATCAATAGGGTGTTTGCATTCACTTTCTTTGTGCGTCTTTTTGTTTTCCTTTTACACAATTTCTCATAACGTATTTCCTGTCGCTGTTGCAGTGTACGATGGCTCTAGCCACAGTAACATTCACTAAGACTGATAACCATCTATAGATAGATAAATGAATGCGGTAAACTGAGTGCGAACAGACAACCCTGTGACTGTTAGTCAGCGTCGTTACCATTGAGTTGCCGCAAAGTCTGTCTGTTTCACTTACGCCCGAGTGGCATCCAACTTTCGGTGAACAAGCGGCTAGTTGGAGCGAGTGCATGCTTGCTTATGTCTAGTAAAGCTAGCGCTCTTCTGAGTACTAAGGATATGTGACGGATCTCCGTGTTTGCTTACCGATGCCTCTAATTGAACAACTGAGCTGTTACTGTCGAATTCAGCTGTAGGGGACTTTGGGGATACCTCCTCTATAGGCCTGTCTTAGGGCTGTTTATGATTTATCGGTTGTGACATCTGGGTCGTGGGCTGTGCGGATAAATTAACAAAATGCAGTCATATGTGTAGCTTCGAAGCAGTACAATACCTGTAGACATTTCAAGACGTTTGATAGAAAATAAGAATAATAAAGATTTCAGAGAAGGTAAGGCATTTCCGCTGGTTCTGGGTTGTAATGCGACATTTTCCCTTGGTGACCAGAATCCATTTTTTGTTCCCTACCTGGGGGTGGAAAACGTATTGATGATACCTGCTTTGTAATTTAAGCTGTCATGCCTCTCACCCTCACTACACCAACCGCTTTTCAGTTGTTTCCGATCTGTTTTAGAGCAAGCAACGGTGGTATTGCTTGTTCCACGTGGTTGTTTTCTTCTGTACACTGTGATAGTTGTTTCTGGAGGGACGGATAGGCCATAGCACAAGGATGCTACCTACTGGCCTGATCCAGTTAGAATAGTACGGACAGGATTTACGTGGCAGCCGTTCGCAGTAGGTTACATGGCTTGCAATCTGGATCTGCGGTGTTTATGCACATTTTGTTCTAATCTGTCTGTATACTGGTTTGTTGAGAGTTATTAGCCTCACTCTTGTTAGGAGGCCTGTTTCCTAACTAGACAGCCAGGACGCATCATGCCACATCGATCGGTCGTCCCAGTCCGGATAGTATGGTCATCGGAGGTGGTATGGCTCCACTCAGCCAATCAGACTGTAGCCGTGCGATCGAACTCCTATGCACCACCTGGGCTGTATTTCCTTGCATTGGTTTCTGATTTCTCCGTAATGTGATTTACTTTGACGCCCTGGCCACCATATATGACCATCCCATTTGATTCCCTCTGTGTCTGACTGTCATGTGTGGTAATCGTTTCATCCTGTAAATTTAGAGCCCCTGTGGTCTAATTTTGACACGCTCGTCCAATAAACGGTGTTGTCGCGTCTGTTCTCTTTCTCGGTTTTGGGCCAAGCGATTGAACGCGTAACCAAGATGCTGATCCAATAACTCTGCTTTCTGTCACCATGGGTTATTGGTTTCCTACCTTGGTCTGTGACAGTTTAAACCGAAACTTCCTAGGCTATGTTTTTCATTTAAGCTGCGAACGAGAAGAGAAATTTCCGTAAGCAAAAACGTTCGCTAACTGTAGCGAATGGCCTAGTCCGAAAGCTATCACTGAATTCGTAAATTGTGTTGAATCTCACAATTAAACTGCATTCACTCTGTTAACGCATTCTATCTATCCGCACATGTTGGCATATAGGATATTCTGATCTTGTATCTATTCCATCATAAATGATTAGAGTTTTGAACTGTTGCTACCTTGCTTCACTCACGTTCAACCACATCCTTCACACTTCGGATAAACGTTTCGGTGATCTATTCCCACTGAAAGCACTGGATTCGCTCCTCTTCATTGTCCTCCTCAACCCCACAACTACCGGCTCATAACACCGTTCAAGTTCCACATGATCACACGAATAAAAAAGGCCTTGGTTAATGGATAAAATGGGAAAGTTTCTTTCCTAAAACTTCTGTCTTTATCCTAACATCCAGCTTTATGGTGCCTACTCCCTACAAACAGTAAAACAATTGCAAGTACGAATAAGGTGGCATCTGCAAGACAGCTTCCTCGTGACCTTCGCTGCTTCACATCATCCATTACCATCAAACAATAACTTTCATTCTATTGGACCCGATAAGCCACCACATTCCCTAATGCTTCTTGCCAGATACCATGTGAATCGTGAGGATTTGGGCAGAGTAGACAAACAAGCAACCGTCCCTAACTAACTGGTAACTACTTTCGTTGTTGTTTGCCAAGTGGTAGATTAACTAAATCATACATTACATCAACCATTTGAGGTGTTGGCATGACGTGGCAAACGATGGGTTGGTGCTCTTAATACATAGCCTAGTTTTCTTGTTTGTTTGAGTGATCTTGGCCGATCTTACTGATATTCTTCAGTAGTGCATATCATCTTTCGGATCGGAAGTTGAAATTCCGGTTCTCGTGTTTGTTTATAATAAATATTTTGGCCACCATTCACTAGTAGTGTTGTATGACAGGCAGTTTCGGTGTGAGTAGTATACTACTCATGAGTAGTATGTTACCCACAGGCAGCATTTTGGAACAAAAGAGCAAGCTCCGAACGCCAGGAAGACTATGGGCAAGAATAGACTGTCGGAATAGTGTATACGCACTATGGCAGAAATTTCGCCAAGGAGAATGACAACGTACTACCATCCGATGTATGTGAGTGTATGTCTGACGTGCAGATGAGTGTACGTGTTTGTGGTTTGCTTTTTGACGAGCTATGCAGGAGTTTGCTCAATAAACGAATTCTCTGACCAAGCGTCTTTTGCGGTCACAACAGTAGGTCTGTTTGAATCCTCACATCCGGACTTATATGGCCGCCTTGTTTCATATTTGCCTTTATTCATTACAGTTAACTTTCCATTCTTTTTGTGGATGTCTTGATTTTGTCAAACAATCTCATTCCTCACTGGCGCAGTAGCCGCCGTTTTGATCATTATGCCGCCTGTTTTTTGTAATCATCTCTTGTTTACCTTATATTCCTTGTACTGGAGTGTGAATGGCATAATCTATGGACTATGGCGATTTCTTAGCTGGTGTGCTATATGCTCCCTATACAAAATATCTTTCATGGATAGCTTGGCTTATGCACAAGTTGTGGTTCTTATTGAATACATATGCTTTATTGGACAAGGCGATGCAGTATATGTTTAACCTAAACGAAGTTGGCATTGAGAATCAGATGTGGACTGCTTTTGAAAGTACTCGTGAAACGGTAACCTCTGAAATACGATATACACAGCGGTTAACGAAGAAGGAACACTTGGTTTGGATACTCAGGGAAAACAGTCAGAAATTGTTGAAACATACAGAACATTTAATATTACAACAACTGAATGAAATTATGTTGCAAACGTCGTCTATCTTGAAACTGGCATATCAGGGAGCTGGGTTCAAGTTCCTGTCAAATTCAGTCTAGTCTTGGAATCTGTTTGTATGCACTCGTTTGAGATAGTACACTGCCGGACAAAAAATGGACAAACACTGGTAACTTCGATTAACTGACTCGGATCTAACATGAAAAAGGCACAGCTCACTCGTTTTCTGTCGTACTTTTGCACGTGCACTGGCTAAATATCTACTCACCCTGAGTGAATGAAACAACTTGTAGTCTTTACTTGTTAGCGTCGTCTGGTCACTACGCGATCTGTACTTGATGCTGTAACCTCGTCGAGTCACCACCGGTTTACTCGATTCAGCACAAGTCCGTCCAGTTCGGCACATCGATCGTTAGAAGCCGAAATATGACGATCGACTGGATTGAGGGAGGTGGACGACTGGTGAGCCATGATGTGGCCACAAAAAAGTACACGTGAATAACTTGGGGGGATCGGAGTTCATCGATCTCATGGACAGTCGCATAATACAAGGAATAATGATTCAGCCCATGCGTATACATGGACTGCATTGGACTGCATCAGCCAGTCAAAGCATTCTTACTATCATTGTCGCCCTGAAATCTCCGGCCATTCTGGATGGACAGTAGTAACAGCAACTGTTGTTATGGTAAGCCCTTGCATTTCAAACCTTCGGCGGTGTGGCCCGGAATGACTGGCTCACTCTTCCAGTTGGTCAGATGGCCTCACATGAATAGACAGCTAATCGACGTTAGCAGTATTTATCCATTTTCTTTACACTTGTACCTTTTCTCATTTAGTCTATGAGACATTTTAGAAAGCATTGTTCGAACTAACGAGCTTCTTGAATTTAGTATACTTATCTTCCATTACTTGTCTTCTTACTCAGATCAATCAATTGGTCTCTTGGTATGGTACTTAGTGGTGATATGTACGAACTGGCAGATCGTCTTTTTGTTCGTAATCAAAAGGTCACAAAAAAACTTGTATGAACACAATTGTATAGGAATTACGTTTATGAGTCATCTGAATTATTATCCCCTCGTGATGTCAGTTTTACAAGTGTGTTAATGCAAGGGTCTATCTTGCTCTACTGTTCTTCAGGTGGATCAAGCTGTGACTACAGTCCGTCAGTGTGGTAGTTACGTTAGTATCTAATAGGGTCAACCTTGCAATGCAAACTAAATCTGATTTGGTTGGAAGAAGCTTTTGTTCCTAATGCAAATTACAAAGTGATTATAAGTTTTTTTTCTGGAACTATGAATTATCAGTAGGTCTCAGGCGTATTCCAGCTAAACTGGAAGACTTTGCTGTATGTCGAATTGGTTTCGTTCGTTTATGATGATTAGAAAAGTACGTTACATATGCCGTAATTTTCAGCTGTCTTAGTGCTCAATACTTCCAACCCATAGAAATTGATCAAACAGGGTTTGCTGACTCACTCCTTTTCACCACACAAAGGCAGTTCAGCCAGGAACTATCA
Organism: Paragonimus heterotremus; assembly: GCA_013368495.1. Lineage (NCBI taxonomy): Eukaryota > Metazoa > Platyhelminthes > Trematoda > Plagiorchiida > Troglotrematidae > Paragonimus > Paragonimus heterotremus. The sequence goes on from LUCH01017436.1 coordinate 22,901, forward strand.
TTCACAATGGTGAGTGAAAAGCGTACCATACTATCCAAAGTCTTACGCGCATGTACGTAACTGTAAGTCTGTAAACAGTTAAGTCCTTCTGGAACAAACACAGAAGATATGACAAAATGCCCGGCTGTAAAAGATTCCATTTAAATGGGTGTTTCGGAGAATTCATGCAACATGATCGTTTCTCCCATAATACTTTGAAACACCTAGTTCCGCCCAACCACTTTAGCAAATATATGTTGCGATATGTTAACATCTCGTTCACTCTCATCAGTAAGAATTAAAATTTGTATGGTTAACGTCGAAACTAAATCGCAGCATACAACTTATTTCTGTTCGTAATACTTTGACAACTTTGTATGGCCAAATTGATACTCGACATCTATGCAGTTTACTTAACACCACTCTTAGCTACATCACGATCGTTTCACTCGTACTTGTCGTAATTTGTGACTGTCACCTCTAACCGGAAGTAAACCGCATTATCAAATCACTAATTTGAGGTTATAACTCTACAAGTGTACCAATCTGCTGTTGAAAGTTTTCAGATGAGCAAATCTAAGTGACATTTATTCTTTTTATCGATCGATTCTTAACATTTTTTGTGTGTGAACTGAATGTGTAACCTCGAACTATCTTACCGGGGCACACAGTTCACGACTGACTGCTGGATTTTTACAGATGAAATCTTGTTAATTGAACAAGAAGTATTTGTGAGTCATGATGTACACGCACATCTCTGATACCTTTGCTTTTCTGTCCTGAAAACTATTTCATTAGATTAGTCGACGAATTATTCCATTATATTGTGAGATAATCCGTGACGGTTAATATCAACATAAACATTTTATTCATGTTGAACCTCTGTTCACCACATCCTTCCAGATTCCACTTTATTTGTGTGTATAAGTCTGAAGTTTTGCTGATGACGCCTTATCTTCACTTCGGTTGTTTGTTTACAAAGTTGTAGTACGTTAGTGCCGAATGTTTGAGTATAGACTTATCTATTTTCAGTAGCCCTGACCAGGGTTTGACTTTTTCTTTATGGGTTTAAGGTAGTTAAGCATAACTGAGAACCACTGATGCATTGCTATCTGTGATGATGACGTGACCTTAGACATTCCCCATCTTAATCTCAAAGTAACTCGTTGCTCGTGACAACGTCCGCGTAAGTTTGAGTCCGATTTTTGAATTTTCCCGCCTCGGTTGAAGCCATCTAACACAACTCAACTCGCTCGTCGTTCAGCAAGATACGTGGAATTCAATATCTCTTCGAGTTCACCTTCGATTAAACATTCCGGTGGATGACGTTCTTTGCGAAGCGGTGGTTTTCATGCGTTAGTTGTATTGGTTCACCGATGGACTGTTCTCATATGGATCTGTTGACTGGAAAGTGTGCTACTCATTCTTGCTACCTTCTTGGTGGCAACCATCAATTTTCGCTTTCTAACAATGCAGTTGGTCGATGTAGTACCAGTTACTCTATCAAGTGACGGTATACTCTTACAACCATTTCATCAGATTCCATTTTGCTTCTCTCTCGGGCCAATTTCCAATGACATTGTTTTTTAATGACTGAACTGCATCGATCGTGTGTTACCGTGGTTATGGTCTCCAACTGTGTAATCTTTGTGTGCACGCCTGTGTCAATCTGTTTCTAAATCGAAAAGGTTCATTCTCTCACTCTCTGGAACGAATGCTGGATGGAGTTTACTGCATACCTTTCGATTGTCTTTTTTGTGTTTGATTGATCGATTCCATTTGAAAGTGGATTATAGCATGTTGTGAGATTTGTCCCGTTCAATTTGTTCTGAATCGAGTCCAACCTAAGTGGATGGTTCCACGCGAGTTACCTGTTGTGAAATCGTTTATCGAAAAACGGTTTTCGAGCATCGCTGTTGCTGTTTCTACCCCCTCCAGTTATCTCTTATGTAACAACTATAGTTGCATCTGGGCTTTCATGTTGCCCTTTGTCATTTAGTACATTTTTATTATTGTGATCACGGAAGGAATACTTATGGACGTAATGCCTCTTGATACTCATCCTCACACTGACGCTTCGTGATCGGTTTCGTTTTTGTTTGGGCTCATCAAGCAGAGTTAGTGTGAATGGGGGATCGAATTGATACCCCTTCGCGTTACGAGCCAAAGCTCTCATCTACTCGGCCACTGATTATAATTCAAATACTTGTGGATATTTTACGTCTCACGACGAATTCATTCAAGTCATATGCAGAACCTTTAACGAACTGGGTATTGTCTGATTTTGTTAGACACAAGGTTACGTTAACGGTGGTTGGAATCCAGGTTGATTAATTCGAAAAATCGATAGTTTTGAGATCAAGCTATCTGTTGCAACAATCACGAGACGATTAAGTATATCTGAGAGACATGTTGCTTGTGGTACCACATCAATGTCTGATTCGTAACTGAGACCACAAAACGATAATGTGACGATTCTGACGAGAAGAATGTGCACATACATATGTGTTTAGATGTAAACAATCCGCCATTATGTATTCAAGAATAAGTACTCACTATAGGATTTCAGATGTATAGGACAATTTGAGGAAGAAACGTTGAACAGCTTTATATACTCAACCATAGCTTGACGGCGCAATGTGAACGACACTTTTGTGATTGAGAATGAAGATCAAGTTAAGACATTATTGCAACACCTCAATCGGATGGATTCCAAAATCAAATGGACAATCGAACTAGAATCCGATGATGACCAGCTACCGTCTCTAGACTGCCTGGTCCCTAGAGTAGAGCAGCGCCTCAAAGACAATCGTCTATCACAAAGTCATATACGTATCTTATATCCTTAGGTGTAAACCTGCTCACTTAAAAAAAATTTACGCCAGCATTGCAAACTTAGTGTTCCATAGAGCCTTACCCTTATGCATAGAGAGAAGCAATGTGTACATTAGTGGACAAAAATTACCCTGGAGAATTTCTTAAAGGCCAATTAAGAAAGACACTAGAGAAATGTAAAAGTGCTGTTTTTGTTCTTTTCGAGGAATAAGCCGTTCGCGTGGCCTTGAACGAGACGGGCATGAGGGCTATTTTCGGAAAAAGGACGAAATTGCATAACACTCTGGCGTATCTTACGATTACCTTGCCTGTTCAGAGAACTTGTAGTTGTACACAAATAATGAAATGCAGGAGATGTCCACTAGATTGTATTTGACCGATGACGCGAGAAGGTAAACCTAACAAGTATCAAAAGAACATTGAGAAAGCATCCCGAAATCACTAGGTGTACCAGTCCATGATCAGGAATTCAGAAATCGCTGGTCACGTGTTAATTACAGGTTATGAAGTTTATTTAGAAAATGTTGAGATAATCATACGAAAGTTTAGAGCTACAGATAAACGTCTAATTTCACAGGTCACAGATTTTGCGAAGGCCAAATACACCGTAAGTAGATTTGATGGGTCGGAATTCCCTGGCTCGTGGACGACGGTCTTGAATCGATCAAATTGACTTGCGTTGATGTCTGAATTAGACGACACTTTCAACAGAGGAAGATAATGATGTACTGATCTACTTCCCTCAAAATCAGTTGACTTTTCCAATAACTTAGCTGACCAGCTACATCGATTTCTTTTTTGTCTCACTTTTCGCGTGGTTCCACGTGGCATCTACTGTAATTAGCCAGTCGAACTTAGTATTGATCTCTGCCAATATACACCCCACCCGTGACCTGTTACCTTCTGACTCGTTTATATGTCCACGCATGGTCTACCCTAGACGTCATCAGCTTTGTGACTGGTCTGACGAAGCTCCTGTGTTTGGACTGATATGTGACCAGTAAAGCAAATTACCGATTGCTTACAAGTCTTTCTGAAATTAAACCAGTTAATCGGTTAGAGAAAAGTTGTAGGACATAGGGATTGACGACACGAGCACCAGTGATTACAAGTTTTTGCTTTGCCCATGCGTATCTTCAACTATAAATACACTTCTTTTGAACCCAAGTCTGGAAGCTGTGAACGCTCTACGAGTACAAGATTTGGCGCTGAAGCTTTCATGCCCGAACTCGGGTCATACGTTGGTCATTTGACTGTCGATTCGACCGTATCCAAGCGCACGCATACAGAGTACTAGATGAATAGCGGTAGGTTGACATACGTCAGAAGTACTCAATTTGACTGAGCCCATGAAACATTACCTATACTTACTTGTGGGCACAGTATACCATGAAATCACAGTGTTAAACCTCATTACCTCCAGTGAGGTGTTCCAACCGAGTATGGTTATTTATTCGGAGACGCAAAGGGTCGAATGCAAACATTCCTGTAAACGTACTGTACATGGATCGGCCAAGTTTCGCATTGTTACCTATCACACTTAGTCCTTCAAAGAAAGGCAAATCACGTTGGTGTCACAGACGGAGTAAGTTGGCAAACATCATTTAAGCCTTAGTTGTATGATTCGTTATCCTCAGACATTAGTCCGGAGCTGACAGCTCCTAAGATGGGTAAACTTTTCGTCTGCCTCCAACAGCTTACCATCAGTAATGAATGCATGCTCGGGCTGCTGCCAGTTTTGAATCAGCTGCGAAGTTTACACCATGATAACGGACTGACACCTCTAATCTGCCTATAAACTGTTCTTTGCTTTGGAGCCTATATGGATTACCTTTTAAACTTCCAAGCCGCGACAACAGCATAGACCAGAGGAACGAAAGTCTATACACTGAGGCTAATTCATTTTTCAGCTTACGCATCACACGGCGTTTGTTGATATGTGTATTATCCCTGGCTACATATAGAGCTGCCAGGCTATCCATGCTTGAGCAGCAGGATCAGTTGACTTGGTCGCATTTCGGATCCTGGACCATGTGAATAGTGGAGAACAAAGTTACCGTTGAACTGTCTTTAGCTGGAGCTATATCTTTGGCCGATAGTTTTCTTTACAAGTTATTAGCGTTAATTAACTGTTAGTTGATATACATCATTTTGCGATGCACTTCATAACAAAGTGGCCAATGTCAGTTCAAATCAACCAGAGTGGACTGTGTGCTAAAATGTGTGGTACTCTTTCTCAACTTGTTGCGCCTTTACGTACGTGCAGTTGCTTCTCGTTATCCATTATCCAGATGACTCCATCAAGCTTCAGTGATTCTTCGATTAGTTTATTTTCGCGCTAGTCTACACAGCATCGTCGTTTAACTAGGCACTGTATGCAAAATATTCTGCATAATTAAGGAAACAACACAATCAATATGATTTTACTCTAAAAGGATAATGTTCTTCTCTTTCTTTTATACTGGATTGGCGATCTTTGATGAAGGCCACTTCATCGATTTTTCTTCGCAGCTCTGACGCACTTCTTTATTTGTTCCCGTTTCCCCCTCTGCCGTACTCCCGAAAGTGCCTGTCTCAGACACATAGTATGCTGCAGTCTCCTATTTCGTTGAATCATTGGATCAAGCTGATTTTCGCAGTATTTTAGGAGAAGACAATGCATTCGAGCTGGTTAGAGTAAGCAGTTAATATTTTGAGGCAACTTGAATATCCGTAGGAGGCTACACCGTTGAAGTGAACATCGCAATGTTGAGAATAATTGTTCTTGTATCGAGTCCTTGAGAGTAAGCTCAGCTCACCGTCTATATTTAATTAGATAGAGGTCTACGAATGGACTGATCCACCAATACTTTGTATTGTGAGAATACATATGCACCACTGGGTCATACAGCTCATATTTTTCAGCATCGCGTACCCTTTTGCTCAGTCTTTTAAAATGAAATTGCTTTTCGTCAATCCGCCTTTCATATTCTACTCAATCGATAGATGTTCGAACTTTATCGGTCGGCATGCCGGATTCAATGGAACTGTGTTAATCCGGGAGAATCAATGAGGGCTATAACAAAGGATGATTGTGAACTAGTGACTGACTGGTTGAATGGCCAAGATTCATTAGAGGTTATGTTAACGATAGTAACCGGAACGCCATAACAACATTCAATATTGACTGCAGATTGCTTTATTTACTCTGTCAGTGTATATTCCGCCAATGTAAGTATCTAAGAGTACCCAGGAATGAGCATAGTCAGATTCGCATACATATCTAGTCCATATGAGCAAAGTACCACAATCCACTGTGTCCATTTTTCGTCCAGTCGTATGTGTTCCGCTTCTGTTCAGCGTGATTCCTAACAAAACGGCTGTCATTTTGCGGACTTGAATTTTTTTCAAGTATTTTTGACTAATATTTACTTTGTGGAAGTTAACTTATTGTACTTACACTGTTAGAACCACTAATGAGTTCATGATAATTTCGTATTCAACGTTCTGGCGATAAACACCTTTTCGATTGGTGCTGGAATTCGTTTTCGTTCCGCCCCAACTGTTGTATGACGAAAGTTAGCGTGTTTTTTTTCTTCTCCGTTTTTTTTGTAGGTTGCGATCTGTTGAGGCTGACCTCACGCAAGTACAAAAAATGTACCGGCGATGCCAAGATGAACTCAACGAGGCGCTCAAAGCAAACGCATTTGCCAAAGAACGCGAGAGACGTTACGAGGAGGAAAAGAAAACGTTAAACTGTCGTCTGAAGTCTTCCAGCGACGAGGTGAATATATCTGCATTCTTCTATGATTTTTGTCTGTGTTAAATGCTGCTGTTGTTTTGACTAGGTTGGCTAACCCAACCGTGTTCTTGGTGGTCGACACAAAAGTCGATAGACACTTGTGTATATTCACTTTCCGTGCGATCGACGTGGCTAACTATACTGTTTTTCTTACGGCAGAAGTATACATACGTTTTCTATGGACACAGTAGAAGAGTGGGACAATGGAGCTTGAATTTGATGATTGTAGGCTCTTGACGTGACCTTGTAGCTCAACTGATAGAGCATCCACCACGTAGGTAAACGCGGTTCCTGTCGCAGATTCGATTCTAATCGAGGTTTGGATTTTTCGCAGATGCATGACTTCTTGTTTAACAATTCTGTCATACTATTCATCAGTAAAGCTTAAAAAGATCAAATAGCGCTAGCTGATTTAACACATTTGTAAGTTAGTTCTGTCAATTACCCGTAGAGTAGTATACATTGTTGTACAAGAAATAGACAGAAGCAATTGATGTTACTAAACTGATGTGGACCGGATGTGAGAGCACGTAATTTTCGTTCTCGACTTTTCGCCTCTGTGTTCGCACACTTACCGATAAACTCTCTAGATATCATTCACCGAATACCGCTGAGTCTTCAATGGATCCATTTTTATACAAGCCTGCATGTCTCCTACGGCCTCGGTTGACGAGACGCTGTATCCTGAGCATTGTACATCGTTGGCCTAAATCTGAACGACGCAGTCGGAATTAATTTGTCATGAGAAAGCTTCTGTTTTCGTTCTTTCGTGTTATCAGCTAGCTAGTCCTCTGTAATGTTCGGAATTAAGGGTTTCGAATAGCGCTAAGAGTGGTATTTGGATTAAAACAGCTGGCGTAACTAATAAAGATGAAACCTCATTTTGGTTGTGATGAACAGTGGTTAATCATGATACAAAACATGGGTTCATAAAATGACAAGTATTATACGGATCAGAACCTATCATTGGTTCACAGCGATATCACACACTAATCCGATTGATCCAGTACCGAACATAGACTGTAACGAATGGTGGAAGATATAGCAGTGCACCGCTTTTTCCAGTCTAGATCTATTCTAAAGAGACGTCGGATTGGTCCGTTATCAGATTGTTCTTTGTGTCGAAGTCTCGGCAGACAGTGAATCAAATTAGCTTTTACCACATCCTTACTTAATGGAGATTAATATATGGAATTTTCCACATGGTGGTCGGTAAACTCTGATAAATTTTATCTGCTGTCATCTTCGTCAACGCCACGTAGATGGAAAAACCTCTTTGGTCCCTTAGTTCTAGAACTCATTCGGTAAAGGTGATCCTAGGTTTCCATGGAATCAGTGCCAGGTACTCAGGCAAGCCGGTCTATCCAATTGTTATTGTTGGGTTACTTGAGCGCTCGTATAAGAATGCGCAGATGGGTCTAGGGCTCGTCATCTCAGGATACTCGGGTCTAACGGTAAAGTAGTTTTGTTGGCTGTATTCGTATTAAACCATTGTTGCTCGCGTCACTGACCACTTGATCAAAAAATACTAACTCTTTCCTTTCAGTTGACCAGATAACAGCCAGTGTTGTGATAGTGTTCGTGACATCAATGAATTATTCAGTCTATAGTCTTTGTAGTTGTAAACTTCCTTTCAGTTTCCTGAGACGAAATCGTGAGCCATTGGTGTACCATCCACATTCTACTCAGTAGTATAATTTCCTGCTCTCTTTTGCCCAACACGCCTAGCTCGATGAAACCGTCTTATGTTGGGTGAGTGCATGAAGGTCACACACAAGACCGGGTGGGAACCGTTGACAGGATAAACGACCATTATTTAGCAAAGGTCACGTAGATCAAGGCTATCGAGACGTTACTAGCAATAACAACTTGTTTTATTCATTTTGTATAAACGGTTACTGACCCAGCGGGTGTCAGCTGTTGGTGCATACACGCTGTTCGTGCACACATTGCATGGATCTCTTATACAGCTGCGAATAATCGTTGGTTGCCCCTAAGATTTCAAGGTATTCTCAGTACTCCAAACCCTGGAAAGCACTCCTTCCTAGGGATCGGTTTACTTCGCACACACAAATCTAATCCGTATCAGTGAATACGGCGGACTATTCAGCCCAATTTGTTGTCTCTATTAATCATCCTCAGTTGTGGTAATTCACATTAAGAGATATATGAAAACTTAGTTGAAGCTGCTTTCATGTCACCTGTATCCCTGCTATCTAGTTACCATTATGTAACACTGGCTTACAACCTATGTTTTACCTCATGCACAAAACGATTATTGTTGGTCAGTTAGCAGGTGGCCACACAACGTTCATTTTTGTCATCACATTGTTACCTAGATTTTTTCCCAAATGAGTCACTTTCGATTGTTCGTTTTAATCACCTATCTATCGGCCAACTTTGTACATATTCAAACTGAATAATCCAAACCAGTCGATCTAGCAAGAATCGAAATGCTTAATTGTAATTTTAGAGTTAAGCGTTGTCGTCACTACATCTTATTTCCGTGTCAAATTTTAGACGATTCAGGATGGACGTACGTATGCAGCTCTCTTCTCAGTTCAGGGTGTAATATCTTTCTTTCGTTTATCTCCAATATCAGAGACTATGGAAGATGTTTTGTTTATTGTTTACATGAATTTTTATTTGTTCAATTTGGCAGGGCCTGGTGTATGTGCCCGCGAACTCATATTTTGTCTACATATAGAACCAAAAATTCCCCGTAGTTCACATGGCAAACTAGAAGCACAAGTGATGAATGTAAACGTCCGATCGTCGATGTTACCGCTGACGTTATTGCGTTATTATTGATAATACACGAATGTGAGGATAGACTGAACACCAATTAATACCATAGAGCAATCACAGTTAGACGTAACAGGTGGATGAAAGCCGGGGCGGAAACGTAGATCGAGGTGTACAGTGGTAACGAGAACAAGATGACTTCTGCCGGCTTTATTTCACACGGTTTTGCTTTCCTGTTTTTGTAGGTTTCTTGTTGAATAGGTTATTCGGAATGAGCAGCTAAGTGCGGTCACGACAAAAATCATACTCACTACAACTTGTAACTATGCTCTTTGATGTTCTTAGATAATAACACATACTCTTTTAGACCCAAGCCGCGTAGATCTGTTGTAGGCCAAGTTTAACATAAGTTTCGTCGTACTTCTGCGCCATGTCATAGTCGGTCTGCTGTGCTGTATTTCCCGCTACACTGATACTTGATAATAGTCTGAGTCTGTTATGTTTCCTGGTCACCGTTGGTGAGGCTATCCGTAGGTTTGTGAAGGACACCGTTAGTTGTAAATTTAACACAGTATTGCAACCCTTTACTGGAAACGGGAAAGGATGGTGTCATTTCGTCACAAGCCCTAGCTCCTCCTGATGTCTGACTAGATACAGCCGTTATCATAGACATTCTCATCATGTACCTCGTTTCTTCACAAGCGGTATCAGAGGGAACCTCTGCGGATAAGGTCGAAGGCTGCTCTAACATCCAAAAACACAACTATTGTTGGTCACTGGTAAACGTGGCGGTGTCCAAACAGGTGAGTGTATCCGTGGCATGCGCCAAATCCAACTCACTCTCCACTCCGTTCGGATCGCTTGCTCAGCAGATTGGTCATCGACAGCTCTGGTGCAATGTATGTCAGATCGGTTCCTCGGTTGATACGCACATTGCGCAAGATTTTCATGAAGATAGTAGTAACCGTTGAATACCGCCAAGATTCAAAAACTCTCTCGACACTCCAAACCCTGCAGAGCAGTCCCACAACTTCCAATCGAATTAACATTGTTAACCCATCATTCATGCACGCATAAAATGACTCATTCAACTCAAGATCAGGTAATGGATTACGCTCACATTCTGAAGTAAATGTGCTTGCGCATTGTATCATGCTGGCAAAGAGGGCGATCTCGGCAGTTGGTTACCCCTATGCCCTATTCCTGTTTCCTGTTTGACCCGTATATTAGGCGATGGGTTGTTCTTATATGTGGGTTGATTGTTTAATTTTAAACTCTGTCTATGGTGTCATTTTTCACTCACGAATTGTCAACTTTATGTTTGTTTTTCTTTCGGATAGGTGCGCAAATTACAACAGAGTTTTCAGCGTCACGAAACTCAGGTTCTTCATGAAAAGCGCAAAGTTGAACGTGAACTAGCTGGTTTACGTGAACGTCTAACCACCAGTATCAGTAAATCGAAAAATCCGCGCAGCCCTAACCGTCGTCCTGTCCGCAATCGAACCCTAAATACCTGTATATCTGGTCTATCTTCTTCCACGCTCACCTTGTCAGAAAACGCTGATCGGCACTCACCCAATATCCCAAATGGTCAACTCGTGACGAGGGTTACTGTTCATCCGACTCGGACAGTGTCATCATGTATCGCTGCTAACGTAAGGCAGTCAAAGTCTCCCGAAAATCTTACATCAGTGAGCAACAAAAATGGTCTTTCTATTTCGGAAGACGAGGGGTCTGTCCAGGTAGTTCACCGATATGGTTGCAGATAGTTTGTGACTTATCAGTATCAGACAGATCATAAATGTTTGCAACTATGTTGATCTGGTCCGAGGTCGTATGTTCTAAGTGAGCATGGTTATTGTTCCGTAAATGGATATCAGTCACCTTCGTGTACATTATGGTGAGCGATTGCTCGATTTCTTCTATTTTGGAACTCGGTATTGCAGTCTAGAACTGAGATACCACTTTACAAGGTTCACTTATTAAGCATGCAAATAGAGTGATTGGCCAAACTGTAGAGATGAAATGATATTTTTGGTCTGCAAATACTGTCGTCCGTATTATCAATAGCAGTATATTAGTGATTGACGTTAATACTTAAATGTCATACAACTATGTAAAAAGAACACAAGCCCTGGTTTATAATTAATTGAGAGGGACCTAATTTCTAACAAATCCTCCATGCTTATACTGAAACATTCAATATCACGATGCCAGCATCCTGAACCTTTCTGTGGTCTCGATTGACCTTGACACAGAGTGTTCGGCGTGGCGTATGATCAGTTGATTTTCTCCGTACATGACCCAACCGTCTAGGTCAATACATCGTTAGTCTCGACTATCGTGATAAAATATTCGCTTCCCAACTTTGTCGTTGCTCACTCGCTGATGCCGTTTGATGTCGAACTGTTGATCGTCAACGAGAATTTGAAATTTTTTAAGGGCGAATTGTGCCATTCACTCTAAGTGGCCTTGTTTTGCCGCCGTAGAACAATACCGCTCTTTCAGTTGCCTTATATACACTATCTTTATACCTTACAGAGTTACCTTTCTGTCACCACTCAGTCTTAGCTTTAAGGATACTGGTCTCTATTACATAGTTCTTTGTTGCACTAGACGCTGTCAAGGCATATCAGTACTACCGAGTTCGAAGAGAGTGACATGCCTTTGGTACCTGTTACAGCTGGTCGCTAGATCGATTGCCTATATGTTGAGGGACAATTTGACTGTTCTGATCTTCTCCAAATAGGATTAATTTTCACACTGCGTCATAAGACGTCTGCTGCTATGTGGCATTCCAAGTATCATGTATGGGTTTGGTAATGGAAGTCCACTTAGACATAAACTGGAGCAGTCACAGTTACCAGGAGTCGAGCCCGAGACCATGCGTTTAGTAGTCTGCGTCTTTATCACACTGAGCCCAAACTTCTATGAAAACTAAGGCACCAGTTTGTTCAGTTACAATGTTTCCTCTTCAAGTAGAAATACTTTTATCTGATTCGCATCTGTGTGCCTTGAACACTATTCTGACGGAACGAACCTGTCAGAACCGTAGGGTAAACATTTCGGAAGTTGAAATGGGCCCAGTTTTCCTTAGGAAGAAACAGTACAACAGAATTGCCTGACAAAAACCGGATTTTTAACGTACTGGCTACATGACGAATCAATGAACTACATGTAGCTGTTTGTGAACCATTTACACATGTCGTTTCGACAAACTACACCGTTATTTGCGCCTGACACAGGGACTTAATCTAGGGCTTGCGCAACTGTTCTGATCAAACGTTCGTTGGTTCCAATGGCAATTACTTGACTCTTGCCTTAGGCAAAGGCAACCCGACATGTTGTCCACCGGTATCTCCTTGCCTCCTACAGCAGCAACTACCAGATGATGTAACAAGAGACCATTTCGATGTTCGTTTCTTCCCCCTTTAGTCTCATCCATTTATAGATGTTATTATTAGTGCTTACCTTGACGTGCTGCTTCATCATCGTAGGTGTGATTGATTGATAATCCCAACAGGCTGCTAGCGATAGGGTGGCTGTGAATGAGTACTAACTATGAAGTTATCGATCGAGAATTAACACGCAGATTGTTGCCAGTATCACAAATTGATCCTATGGTTTTGTGCTACTCACCGTGTCACGAGCGTGTAACTTGGCTCACAAGAACTTTTGGAATTTACAGGAATGAGTTTCATTATGCAGTAGATCAGCTTTCTAATGCGGCAATCAAACTATTGTGCATTGGTTCTTAATTTGCACTATCTCAGATAAATAAGGAAGTACTGATACTTTACTATGATGTAGGTGAACTACAGGCCTTAAACCTGGCCGGAAGGTAGTGTGCCTTTGTTAGAGAGTCCACTTTTTCCGTCCAAAACCGCCTCCGTCTTCGAGAAAAACGATTAATCCAATCAGAATTAGCGGAACTGTCCAGAAAAATCGAGTGATAACCTAACTATATTTTTTGGCAACTGTCCTATTTTCTGATTCGACAATATTTTTAGGTCATTACGCATCATATAAATACCTTGTATTTTTCACCTTGTAGCACACGTTTTGGAGCGGAGCAGAGTTGTTTTTTTTTGCACGCGTCCTTTGGTTTGTGTTGAGAGAAAATCATGGGACAGTTACGGTATTGTTATAAGGATGAGAGTTCGATTTCTGCCAAGCGCACTACTGTATCGAGAACGAACCAGCTTATCCTTTCCAGGGTTTACAACAGGCTCAGGCCGTCGTCCTCCAGTAGCATAAAAGTTCACTTAAAAAGTCAAACATTAAAAAAAGAAATCTGACTAGAGGAAATAAAAATGATATGAATGCATAGTACGCCACTGATTGCGCACGCCGGCATCTTGGATGGCGCTACTAGTCAGCGATTTTTGTGTTCACGAGGACCCTAAACAGGTAGATGACATCTACCTACTTGACCTGCTTGTCCTTTACGCGGTTTTACCCTACTGTTGGTGGTCTCAGTATATAATACCTGGTATGGTGTACGAGCAGTTGGCAGACGGAGTACGTGACTCAACCATCGGAGGCTGTGCAACTGGATCAGTTGTCCAACCAACCGCAAATTCCGAACATTCCGGAATACGTGCAGACGAACGGCCTTGTTGCTCATGTGGTTAGTCCACTTAGTGTTGATTAATTGACAGAGACAACTATGGTCGGACACAGCAAATCGGTTGGCATATTCGTTGGGATCATGCAGGTTTCCAGACCATACAGCAGAACAGAACGTACGCAAAATTACATACCCTATCTTCCAACGACAACCGAACGTCTTCTCGGCGCCAAAGGTGACGCAGGTTGGTAAACACAACTCCAACCTTTGTTATCCTCGCTGATATCTCATCAGTAATGTTACATGCTGACGAGACAGTGCTACCCAAATATGTGAATGTGTGCACAGTCTCAAGTGGATTGCCTGTAGTGAAGAAAGTAGCAGTGGAAATGCCCAAGTCGTGAAGCAGCACGTTGCACTTCAGATGAGATCAATGAGTAACGTGGACACAACAGACACTAGATTGTTGCCTCTGTGGTTGCCACACAGACTCCAGACCTCTTCTTTGAAGACGGGAATCACCGTTGATAAGGATCAACGTCAGTTTCCCAGATTGTCTGAACGAGTTCTGTCAGTTCGGATATCCACTTCTCTCCACCATCCAAGGAAAGAGAGGGAGAGATGAGATTAATCCAGCAGCTTTATGTTTCAATAAGTTGAGCTCTAGGACAGCTTCTACTTACGACGGAGGACCATCCGGAACGCAATAACTGATCATTCGGGTCTAATCGTCCACATGCTCCGGTTGAGGACAGCTGAATAATTCTCTAAAATGTACAATCCACTTGTCAATTCGATGCGGTCAGCTGCTGATAAGTGAAACATCTTCCCCACATGTTGGCTCAGGTACACTGACTCGAAGGTCAGTGCAACCATGGATCAAGGAAGAAATCCTTCTGCTGTTCTCAGAAAAGATGGCTTTTCCCTTCTCTTTCGACTGTCCGATCAAGTGATGCTCACGGCCTTTGCGCAACCTTTCGTGGTCGGCTTCCGCTTAAGTATCCCACGATCGTCGTCGTATTCAGAGCCAGGTGGAATTAAGCGACACTTGTTCATAATGTTTATCGACATGACGGAGGTCCAATTTTGTCGCGATTGCACTGATCCTTCTGAACATACATCTTCACAGCAAGTTTTCAGTTTCAATGTCATCGGATGCCCTGAGGCAGATGTGGTTTGATCGACGGTTGTCTAGATGTGGGCTCAAATAGATAACAGTACTAGAATCGTAGACTCGCGTCTCCGACACACAGCACACACCAAGCTCCAGACTCTCTGATTCAAAAGTAAGTGTAGACACATCCATCGACCAACCAACAATGCTCCGTATATGAATTCGATACATGGCACACAATTTGGCAAGATGTGTACAATGAACTATCCAGGGTACATTGCGGATACCTTGTCACTGATTGAGTTGGTGATCGCTGCTGATCAGTTATCTTTCCGAGGTCAGGCTGAGCATCTTGTTTGTTGGATCCAATAGTTGGATATTTTGATGCTTACTGAGAATATAAAGTGACAATCTGGATTGTCGACTGCACGGGGCAATGACTGGCATGACCTGTGGAAGGGCAGTGTATGTTTCGATAAACGGTCGTTGATAAAAGTCATCATCTGTCCACCTCGTGCCTTACGCCAGTCGATCGCAGCGTCGGCAGAGTGCGCGGTGTAGCAAATGACTAGCTGGCATCCTTAGTACATGACTCTGTGTAAATGTAAGGATTGAACAGAAGAACTGGATTAACAATCACTATCAAATACTCACCTATTAACTTCTTCGTTGCCTACTCGTCAGTACCATCCGATGCGAGCAGTTGAACGCAGACATCGGTGGTCAAACACCTGAAGACGGTTCACGTCCTCTACCCTTAGTGGCCAGGTTTCGCTGCCGTAAAGTCTGTTTGATTTACGTGACCCTTAAGCTTCAGAGAAGTATCTCTCTGTCACTATGGATGTCTCTAATTAGCGAACATCGCCCTAACCTTGGAAATACGGGCTTTGATTTCATTCCTTACACCTCCATCGTCACCGCTAATGCAGCTTCCAGGTAAACAAACCTGTCAACAACCTCCATGGCTTCGTTATCTAACATTAAATCTACGTAATCGCAGCAGTCTTGCAGAAACACTTTGCATTTTGAGGCTGTAAAGCGCATTCCGAAGTACTTAGAAGAATGCGAAATAGCGTTTAACGTTGTTTGTGCCGCTTGAATGTTGTCAAACAGCAATACCTTGTCGTCATCATACTAAAGATCACTCAGTCTTTCATCATGTAGGAGGTCCACGCCGGCATCTTCTGAGTATTGGAGACTGTCCTCCTTTATTTCTTCCATCACAGGATTAAACAAAAATGGTGAAAGGGGACAGCCTTAACGTACGCCGCTCCTATTGTTGAAACTGTTAGACAGTTCACAGTAAACCCTAACCTGAGTGGAAGTATGGGAATAAAGCGCCGACAGGATGACCATATACTTGGTCGGCACGCCCTTGCGTTTAAGCGACCCTAAAAGTGTAGATCGATCCACCGAATCGGACGCACTCTTATGGTCGAAAAATACGGCAATTGTTGACCGGCGTTATACATGACGCTCCGCCCGAATTTGACGAGGAGTAAAAATGTGATTTGTACATTCCTGCCCAGAGCGAAACCCTACCTGTTTCTCCCTCATGTTTACTTCCCGAGCTTCAGTGAATGGTGGAGAGAGGTTAATATCAGAACTGATAAAACTCTTCCAGACTGTTATGTTCCTGAGTTGTTGAACAAATCAGCTAATC
>LUCH01017437.1:0-39335 GCA_013368495.1 Paragonimus heterotremus
TCTAGTGCTTCTTTTCGAAATGGGCCGACTGGAAAGTCTATGGGAATGCGACAGCTGCGATCAATTGTGGGTGATGTTCAATCTATATGATAAATCCTTTTGTTTTCTGTAAAGCAGAGAGGGCTTGCAAACGATAACCATTTACACAGAAAGCACGACCGGCACATATTCTTTTTCGCCTACCACATTATTAATAGGTTACCCGTCATAGTTAATAATAGTAATGTATAATCACCTTCATCCAGGGATGAAGATATGGATTGTCATTATCCCCACGCGTTGCTCAGAGTATAAAATTTTGTGTTTATCTGCAGCCACTGCAGTTTTGCATTTGTCCTTCACGTTACATGAAGTGTGTAATAGTAGGAAGTTTAAACTCAGTTATTCTCAAATTAAATGAGTTCTCAGTTTATGAATGCAGTATACGATAAGATAGTTATTTTTCTTAGATGAGAGCTATCCTTTCTGACAATTATCGCTGATAGCTGGATCAAGTTTAGCTCAACACTTTGCTGCTCCATATATGGCTAGAGTGTTTCGAAAGTTTCGTGCACAACCGAATGACTGAGTGAAGAGTGAACTTAGTCAGACACAGTTCCAACAAAATGGCGAGGCCCAACGTAGTTTGCTCACATGTTCTTTCGATTTCCACTTCATTTGGGGGTGGCAAAAGATTGAGTACAATCTACATCGTATCGTAATCATTGATACACCAAATTTGGTTAATTACAAATTAGACAAAACGGTAAATCAAAAACCGAATATGCAACAATTGGTTGTAACAGTTTTCATAATACTGAGACAGTGACCAACAACATCGAATGGCAATGTAAATGGAAGTTACTGTATACTCAATGAAAATGTTTCGCTTCAAAACCAGTAGAACACAAGAGGTAACATCTGCATATTGATATGCTGGCATCAGTGTTGATTTTGCGAAACAAGACACCAACCTATAAGCTGGCAGACCACGAGGTTTTCATTCGTCAATCCCAGGTTCACTAGCCCGTTTAATAAGAGTGACTGTGTAGTAAGCCCTCCTAAACGATACGCTGGTTCATTCTCGATAAAGTGGAGTGCTTGACAGAATTCGGATTCTCGTCACGGTAATAATTAACACGAGAATCTCGGTCTCCAATTATACCGCGACTGTCCCCGTATTCGCTCCCAAGATAAGCCAAAAGAAGCGCACAAAAAAACAGCTTTGCTCCGCCCTAAAACGTGTGCAACCAAGGTGATAAAGACAAAGTGCTTATATGGTACGTAGTGACCATAAGAACATTCCCGAATCATAAAAAAGGACACTTACCGAAAAGAATAGTTAGTGTCACTAATGCGCACAGCGGAATAAAAAGTCTGACGGGCAAAAACTTGCCAAGGTCACTCTTCGGTCGCTCTGAGTAGGTCCACTAACTAGGACAAAGTCAATCGTTTTTTTTCTCAAGGACGGTGGCGGTTTTTGGACGGAAAGATATGGATGTCCTAACAGATTGCTACCGTGTGATCATTTCAACATTCAACTTAACACAATATATCATCAAATTGAGTGAATCATCAAGCCGCGTCACTGATGTACTAATGAGCAAACTGTGGGTCACATGCACACTAAGTCAGCAATGCTGCGTCATAGAAAATACAGGTTCACTGTGAGAAACATGTTGTGCTTTGTCAAAGGCTAGGCGTATTAACTTGCTAGGGTCGACTTATAAATCATAAGTATTCAGCATAATTTCAGGTACAGAACAACCAGTTGCTAACATACTTTTGAAATAACAGTGGTCCCCCTACGGACCAGTTGGTTGACGGAAGCAGTAACTGGAAGATCACTTTTAGAAGAAACCATAATCCAGTTTAACCATACTTAGACCTTAAAACAAACAATACAGTGATTGTAAAATAACTGGATTGGACGGATTCATCGTTGCTAGGTCAAACAATAATTCGTGTAAGGCCTATAATTGTGGACAACTCTGGCAAACTGGCATTTCGATGCGATGACTAATCCATATGGTACCCTGGCACAATATTGGATCTTGTTATAACTAACATCAGAGTGAAACAAATTGTTTAAGTATATCACGCTTCAAAACAAACAAGCTACAAGCTCAGTTGAGTGAAACAACGGAAAAGCCAGAAGTTTCGAAAACAACTGTGTTTTTTTAACTCACTGTTGTTTTTTTGTTTGTTTTACTAAACAACCCATAAAACCTCAATGTACCTGAGACTGTTTGGTGTCGTATGCATCAATTATTGTTTTCCTTTTGAAAAATAATATGTTTTCAACAGTAGTTCGTAACGTGTGCAACATAGTCAATCATAAAGACAGGGCACTGTTACATCAAAACCCAAACTAAATGAATTAGTGTTTTGTGCACACTTGCACCAATGCATCCTAACATATCAGGATTCCGTAGGGCAGACAAATTTATCCTAATATACATCACCGTGTTGTATGTTTATTTAACAACCTGCTTCATGCAATATACCCCGGAATGTATCAGGTTGTCCTTATCTAGTAGTAAACCGCACAGTCTGTAACTGATCGATCCAACTCACGTGATAGTGTTATATTTATTCAAGGCGATAGGGACATCCCCTTCAGTTGTTTCGCACTTGCGAAATTGGACAGGACTATGAGGGCGCCGTGGATTTTCACGGACGTAATTTTCCCACAAATAGTCTCACACCCCGTGGATTATTCAACCACGCATGTCATCTCTACTAACCTGTGTGTAATGAACATCATAACCGTTCCTCGCGGCATATAGTTTGACCAAAGACACAGTGGTGGCCAAGGACACGAAAGACACGACAGCTGATTCCATCATTACTTGTGGCATGATGTACGGATCGGGTAGAATTGGTTCAGGGAATCTGAACAGACAAAAATCAGTCAATCAGAGGAGAGTAAAACGAGAACAGTAGATTTCGTTGTTTATGACGTTTTTTTATTATGAGCACCATGAGATTAATTTAAAATTTATGCTGAGGCTCGTTGTCCATGGTGGATACAAATAAGGTGTCCCGATGGATTTCTGTCTGGTTGTTTGAAAAGACTTCGTCAACCAAAAGAGCGTGCAGTTAGAGGAGTAATTACACAAAAATGAGTTCAACCACATTAACAGTCATATGCGAATACATAGCCCTACTTCACTGTATGTTGAGAAATTAATCTGTGAGAAAAGCTTCTCAGAAATCTGTAGTGCAGCTAACTGAGGTTTGTCATGCCTCGCAAAAGTGTGGTTGTGGTGGTGAGGAGATAAACCGTGATTCTGGCAACTCATTCAAAATTAATACATTTTCTCAATATGGATTTACTGAATCTACAACGATATAATCCAGAGTCAGTAAAACAGACAGGTTGACACCGGTTATTTTGAAAGAATAAGCTGAACATATGATTGATCATTTAGGGAACACATACTCAAGAGGTGTCTCTCCTGGCGCAATATTACTGACTGTTCCAGAATTTCTAACATCACACCAACACTAGAGAATGATACATCGAAATTTCCACAAATTACATGTTGAAAGCCTGGTCTAGCAGAGTAAACTTCTGCAACTGCATCCGTTTACTTACAATCAGCCCCAATAGGCTTTTGACTATTTCGCACGTCTTGTTTACTCAACTTTATTGCCCCACTGTTCCCAAGTCCATGTGATCCTGTTTCAACAACAAGTTCAACTGGACCAGGGAGGAGGTTGTATTCTTTCTTTCAGAGATATATAGCATCCCAGCACTAAGATGTTAGGTGACCGTTTGTCAAACTATCCACAAGTTATACGCTCAATTAATGTAATATCTGAACCACATATTATCAATTCGGATAACTTCCCCCCAAAGAAGCAAGGCTCGTTCATTTTCCTATTCGCCTTCCTTGAGCTCTGTGTTTCTTCGTGAGAAAACCGTTCTGATAAGCCCGCATACAACATGATCGCCTGAATCCAACATTCGAATACATCCTGCTGTCCGTCCATAGAATGACCTCACCGAACTGGCTAGAGAAATATAAAGCAAGCACATTGACGACTGACCCGTTCGAATTCGGTTGCATTTTACTATTGTTCTCAAAAGAAGAAACTTCTCAAGAATTCACCAGATTTCTAGATCGAAAACTCAGCTCCCCTTGGATTTTAATCCGCTAACTTTCGAATGAGAATTTGAAACGATTTCTTCATGTACAGACTATGCGTTCGTATGATCGGAATTTGTTTTATTTTTCCTGTTTATGGTATTTGTGGATCATTCGTGAATTAGCCCACCGTATAATAAATACACGTCTACAGCATTGTTCCGCGGTCTTCTGTTCAAACAATAAACTTCTCAGTGGACATTCTAAACAGTTCTGCATACTCAACGATACCCACCGTCACTATCTTGTCTATTAACATCACAGAACGTGCCAGTTGTTTGTATCGGAATTTTTGTTTCGATTTGATTGTTTTTTTTTCCTGTGCCACTTCAACCAAGCTACAAACAGAAGGAAAACAGCATCTGTCGTATCCATTGCTACGATTCACTAATAGTCCTTACTTTAAAGACAACCTAGTCAAATAAAAACAGACTGAATGTCGCGTAACCTAACATCTTCCAAAATATGCGAAACAGATCGTAAAGTGCACAGCCTATAGTTCTCAACGTAATGGTTACTAGCTTTATCCCACCCGGTCCACCTTACGGCCGTCGGAGGCACCGTAATACGAAATATTCCAGGTGACAGGACTAGTTGACAACCATAGCGAGTGACCCTACTACCTAATTTGGTGAACACTAATGGATTGACTCGTTGGTCGTCATAAACCGATGTAACATATATTAGACGGTCGATAGAAATGAGTAGTTGTCGAGGTTTGACCGTACTGACAAAAATAGAGAGGTGAGCTATGAACCCAGTGTGCGAACTCCCTAAAAGTCTGGATTCGAGCAGTTCAGATCAAGGTACCTACTTCTAGCAAACAAAATTTGACTAGAAACTACCAAGTATCACCACAGGAAAGTGACGCAACTGCTGAGGCCAGTCACTAAAGCGTGTTTGTGATAGAGAAGCACAGAACAAACCAAAACCAAACCAGTTCGTGTTCCATGACAATCAGTATCCACGTGTAACGGTTTGCACAGCGTAACAATATTCAATTATTATTCCACGTTCTATTTCGCATTATACTAAGTTTAGAAAATTAAACGTGCAATCCCAGTAGAATTTAAAAGCAGGACAAACAAGGAAACAAAAATATTGCTGACATAAAAAAAAAATCGAAGTATGTAACAAATACGCTTAATGAGTCTGTCCAAATGCAACGTGATCCTCAGCTAAAAACAAAAACCAATTGAATCAACTTAATTGGTGTAAACCAACAACTTTGTCCACGTAAACACTGGCACGAAAACAAAAGTTTGAACAACTCGATTGTTGACGAAACTTCAACAAAAGTGTTGATGTACGGAACGTGTAAGCTAACACTATTTTTGACGTGCATGTAAGATTTGCAGCATGCTCTTTTTAAGAAAAAGTACCATACCCGAGTTTTGTTTTCATTATACCTGATCAGTAACGCACTTGGTGTCATTACAAAGATTTGAACTTTGGTCCAGTTGAGTTTAGCGTTCTTTTTTCGAAAGAATCTAGATAAAAAGTCCGTCCGAATTCGAAAACTAAGATCAACTCTGAATTCTATCCAAGTTGCATAAACTAAATCAATTATCAGTAATCAATACATTGTTTCGCAAGTTCGGCGAATTCCGCTAATTTAATTGGCCTAAGAAGTGCTAATCACTGGGGGCATCGATTAAAATTAGCGAAGCCGTCACAGTAACTGTTCGGACAACCTGACTGGTAGTCGCGAGAGAGTGGCTGAGCGTTTCAGTAGAATAACTCAGTCGTACCCAGTGTGACGTCAGTGGCACATTAGTCAACACAGTCGTCCCATAAGAGCGTGGTTAAAGTTCAAATCAGAGTCATGACAAGGATATCCACTGTTTACAATTTGTAACAGGAACGAAACTCCAGACTGATGCTTCCTTTTGAATGGAACTGACTGGAGTCCACAATACGAATGTTGTGGTTTACAATGAGTTTCGCTCAACCGTTGTTCAGGTGATTGCTCGAGTAAAGAGCAAAACGAGTTAACTAACAGATTACAAGCACACCTATTCTCTACGGTCACGGCACTGTTCTCTCCAGCCACTTAACCTGTTATAATTCAGGAGAGGAGAATGACCTCGTTGTGAAGAAAAGCCTTAAATCTAACAAAGTACATATTGTGTTCTGATCTACACATAAATCTTTTAACAAAGTGGGGAAGTCACCTGTTGTTATAAGACATTTCCCAAACGAAGCATACTGTCAGCAACTTTGACGTCCCACTTGAGTACTGAGTAGTTGACGTAGAAGAAGACTGACGTATTTCTAATGCACAAGATACAACACACGATGAGTTGATGCGACAGATTCAAACTAGCAATAGTACAGACGAACGTTCTGGAGATTTCGGATATGAATTTTAAGGAATAAAGCTTCGTACTTTTGATCACTCGTTGACCTCGTTTCCTGAAGAAGTTCACTGAAGTGACAAATACTAATAGCAAAATATTGTTGACAACAGAAAAAGCTCAATTGGAGAGTCTTCGATTTCATCTTAAAAACGGTTTTTAGATTTTCCAATGGATCCTAAAAAAATTGTCAACACACAATTCTTTATTAATGTTTTAGTGTGCAAATTTGCTTGGCGTTTACCGTACAAGAACTATTAGTGAATCGAAAACAAAATTCTATACCGCGCCGCTTACTAGTTTTTGGCCTGAACTGGAAAAGAATTAGCCACAATTTTTGGGGAAACCTTTGAAGTACTATTTTTAATGTCGGCAACACACTTGACTAAAGTTAAATCCCACAAGTGAGCAGCGGAGAAATGTAAAACTCTTGTTCAAATGTGGAAGCTGAACTAAAAATCACGGTTATCGAATCAAAATGACAGACCAGCTTAATTTGAGCGCAGTTACAACCGTATCCAACACAACGAAAGTGCACATGTTTCTCAGTTGCATTCATCTTTCTGTTTGTTAATTCTAAATTACTGTAACTTGCCATGATCACTCAATAAGAAATGAGAAAATTGGACAATTTTTGTCAAAAAAAAAACAATGAATTCGGTTTCAAGTTGGATTGATTGCGAAATCAATATGTGGAGTAGCGAATAATCAATTAATTCAAGAAGAGAACTACAATCGATACCCAATTCACCATTCTGCTCTACAGCGTGTACCAAATTTCTCCACAAATACACTTTTTACCTACTGCATATTGCATTCAGCTGATGTGCTCTAATTTCAAAGTTGTCAAATCCTCAAATTATCGTTTGATTAAGCATTTGGGCATGGGGTATCAGCCCTCTGTCACCTATTTCATTATCTTAGAGAGTAACAGAAAGCTGTCGAGGGTTTTGAAAAAATTACTTACTTGCATGACTTATGGCGTTCGGTTCCCGTTTTTTTCCCTAATAGTCACTTTGTTTTTTGCCTATTCCAGTGTCTATGTTTGTTTTCAATACCCTGTATCAGTATGCAAAACTAACTACTCACCCACTGGACAGAATCATGCGTTTTGTAATTCAACTCAGCCTGACAAAAATGGCTCTAAAAACCATCTTGTGAATGGCTTGCGTAGGTTCCGATCCGTAAACACATTTGATTCGGATATGATATGTTAGCGCTACTTATTTCATCGCCCACGAAATTTATATGACTGTTCACATCGGTAACTCATGTGACACATTGACAGGTAATACTCGAAGAGAAGTAGCCAATCAAGTTAACCAGAACAACACAGAACACTCACCCTTGGGGAAGCGGCCCAACAATTCGAACATTAAACTTTTCTTCCAACTCCGTAAAGTATGATATCACAGTGCCTGATATGAGCTAAAATGAAAGATACAAACATGGCTACCAAATGCCGGTTCATGTGAACATTCCCAAATTTGCAATTTGGAATTACAAAAATGCTCAGAAAATCAACAACTACGTCATTCAGCACTACAGTGAAAACAAGAAGTTACTACATAGTTTTGCGCTCTCACGATTGGTTGGATCTTCCAGAAAATATGTTCGTGCACCCCTATACTTCAGAATCTACTTTAGACTTTTGGATCCTCTATTCAATACGTACGAAAAAAAAGACATTTATGTAATACACTTACTTGCATGTTATCTGTGTGACATTATACGTTTTTCATACGTTGCTATATGCAAACAAATTATAAGCTATAGTAGAGTGATGAGGCGCACATACTCTGTACATAATTATTTTATCAAGCAATGATTCATTCTTGTGAATTTGTGTTGTGTTCAGGTGTTTCCCCGAAATGGGAAAACTGTGTAGGTCATGAGAAAATCCATTATTTAAACGCAACGTAACGGCAAACGATAAAAGAATGAACAAGAATACAACGTAAACCATTCAACGCTACTGAAAGTGCACGCATATTGTGATGTTGGAAGTCACTGATTGTCAGGCCCAATAAGTGTGAAGTTACAATCATATCTACTCTTAACTCCAACTAGACTTAAATTTCTCTCATATTCTCAACAGTAGACCTACAGTCAGTTGCATCTGAGTCAAGGCCAAACCTTTACTTTCTTCGCGAAATGTTCATAAAAACGCAACTAATTCAGTTTTGGGCAGGAATGAATTCGATATTGAGAAATCGATACGAATGGTGTAAAAGTTGCATGTGTGCCGACTTAGGATTTACTGGGAAAATCTTGCATTTTCTGGAGCCAGAGTTCAAAATATTAGTAACGTGTCGCTTAACACTCGGCATAAGTTACTGCATCAGTTCTGGAAAGTCGTCACGTCGACTGGTGTGTGAATCTTACCACAGAGGAATTTGCATGCAGTTAGATAAGGATACCACCTCTTTTTCGTATTGTGGTGGATTATCAAACCAGAAGTGCGAGTATTCCAACAGGGAATACTTCAACGTGGGGAGGTCCGTCCAAAAATCCTCAAAGATCGAATGGTGCACAGCATAGCCGACCGGGTGAGTTATCGCTCGACTGGGTCGGACCAATCGGCGAGAAACGACAAGCAAAATGGGGTGTACGACCGGATCGGGGACGCGATTATTCTAACAGTCGGAGGAAAATCTCGACACGGTCGTAGAATACAGTCGAAGTACACGGTGGATAGATTACTGGTAAGTAGTTTAGCAGATTTGACGATTTAGAAGATATCCCTTTACGAAATGTCTGGACTTCGGCTGGATTCGAACCAGCAACAGAAACACCATGCCTAAACGCGGCAAGCGCTCTACCAGACGAGCTACAAAGCCACGCCGGAGACTCGGAAATTTCACATTTGGACTTAGTTACCCACCCAACCAACTGTGTCATACGGAATCCACCAAATTATCCAGCCGATTGACTGCCCAAGTAGGATTTCTCGACCAGTTCACGCTGGAATCTACCAATGCCACCGATGAGCATTGATACTGAATTACTGATAAGTATTTTGACAGATTCGACAATTTAAAAGAGATCCATTTGGGAAAGTTTGAATAGATTACTATCAACACGAGCGACCGGACCAGTCCGACAGAATGGGAGCAGCGAACGAGGAATGGCAGGTAGAAAATCCCCCGACAGAAGGCGCCGAACACACACACAAACCGGGCAGACGTGCACTCGACTTCTGAGCGGAAATCGTGGGGGGGGGGTTGTGGACGGGAAATCTGATTCATAAACGCGAGTGCGCGTGTAGCACGGCAACCAGCGAGTTGGATAATAAAGACTGAGTTTTATTGGAAGTATTTTCGCTACAGTACATCTGAGGAATTTCGCATCAAAAAACTGAACGTGGTGAGTGGCACTTGAAATGAGACACAATAATTATTCTCTCCAAACATCTGGCTCCTCTTTTAATTAACACACTGTCGCGTCCGACAAGTTCGTCTCATCAAGGTTGATTATACTATTCTGAGGAAGGTTAAGAGAGCTACTTTAAGACACTCCGAATAATCTTCGATGGTTATTCGTGATTCACCAGCCCTCATTGTTTACACGTTCTGATAAAATATCCTTCGTAGCACGGTATGCCATCTATGTAAACAAAATTCCAGCTAGTCATAAAATGACACGCTATATTTAAAAGTGCCTACCATTCTATTTGGTTTGTCCATGTATGACTTAACAAATGCGGCAACGTCCATACACTCGAATAGGACCCTCCAGTTTGAGGTAGCCGCCAAACGTACGACGATGACCATTTCATCAACATCGTCTAACAGATTTGGTCTACCAAGGTTCTGCGAGTTTTTGTTGAAAAGTTCTTTCCACAAGCCCCAACTTAACATACTCACCCATCAGTGAAGATTTACGTTTGAGTACAGCGAAAACGTTTCGAAGCTTACCGTTAACACTGAATGAATAATTCTTGCAACACGACATTGAATTCCATCTTCATGTAACGTACCAAAATTGTGCGCATAACTTGTTTGGTTACCCCAGAAAATTACAGTTTGAAATGAACAATGTTATTAACGGATAGAAGCCAGGTTGTTGAATTTGTTATTCAGCCAAAAATGATCAACATAGAGGCGGTACAATGTATCAACATTTTGTTGGGAGCTGTATAGCTTAGAAGATCTACTCTGAAATACAAGACAAGAAAACAGAAGATAAAAAATACGTTTCCTCCGCTTGCGATGCAGTTATCCCAGTTTCTTATGACGTGCACATGCGCAAGCAGGGCTCACATGATCTAGTCAAGTGACTATCAAGTGACTTTCTGAATTTCGCTGGGGCTCAATTTCGCATCTGTTAGTTTTTTATGAAGTATAAATTTTTCCTGCTTCACAACACAGTTGTGATCGATTCTCATTAAAGTTGGATCGGAACAGACCAAAGGGTTTTGAATCAGAATCTTGAATGGAAATAATCTATACACATCTGAAATTTGAAAGTAGTCTAGACTGACCACTTCATCCACTTGATCCTAAGGCGTGCTCCTCAGATGTGCTATTTCAGTAAACAAGAGTACTGTTGTGTTCAAAATTCACTTTGAACAGGTCAACAGGAATGTTCCGCTGAAATATGACCAAAACGTAACTGAATGATCAGTGACAGAAATTCTGGTTCGGTAGTTTAAACACGTGCACATTACTGGTCAAAGAGGACATGACAACTGTTCGTTATTATCCCAGCCACATAAACGAAAAATCAAAAAGGCGTTAATGCTTCTCCACTCCGTGTCCTCTGTATAGGCGTTGAGGGAGATCCATCCTCTACCGTGAAGTAAAGATGAATCTAACAATCAGAAGAGGGAAACTGGTAACACTTTGTATTGACCTTTCAGTAGGGAAATCATACTAGTTGGGAATACACGTACATCTGGGATTAGTGAGAAGGGAGTGGAGAAACGCATCACAATAATCCACGCCTTCTGCACTTCGTTCGGGCGAATGACAGTAGTTGTCTCAAACCAACCATATTTGCATAATAAGAATCGTCTGTAAGCCATAGTACCTGATCACCTAATATATACTGGACTCGTCCTAACTTTTTTTTATTCCCCCCGCCTTACTAACCACTCACACTCCAACATGACGTCGTCTCCATCTCATAACTGCTGCTGTTGACGAAAGTAGCCATTTGGTGAGCAACCCCATTCTCATGTGATGATCTTTCATTTTTACCAATGCTAGTCAATGTAACATTCATTTGAAGGGACCTGAGTGCCACAGTACCCATACGATCTGGTTGTCAACCTTCGGCATAGTGACCCCTTCCTTCACTCAGGCCAGTTTGAACTGACATTTGTGGCTTCGTTTCCATTACCCCATAAAACGGACAGGGTTTTTCACGGACTTCACACAGGTCTTGTAGTGGTGTGACTGGCTAGGAGAATCCGGTAAGTAGGTCGTGATATATTGCTGTCGTGATATGGAACGCTTTCAGGCAGACACGAAGAAACTTGGTGACTCAGTAAACCCGCAAATGCCGTACCTTTTGGACCTCGGTAATTCCTGCCATAACAACAAAAGCGGCATGAGGACTGCCAATGAATAGTTGCTGAAGCACTGGCGGAGACCCTGGAAGAGGCGGACATAAAGAAGATTGCTGACGATCTGAAAAGCAGCAAAAAATAGAGTCCGGCGGTCGGCAGAAAACAAGACGATACAAATTCAACTCCACCACAGCCACACACAATGCAGAGGTCAGCACGGGACGAAAGTGAGCCGGGGTCGATATCAATGGTGTACGTCTTTAACTTTGGCTGGACACTTCATCACGTATCACACTGGCTTCGCGTCAGGCCTGGAGTTCTAACAAGGATCTACTGAAAAAAGCAATACGCAACGTACCGCCACAAATGCTTCCGGTGAAATTCTGCAATTGTCCAGAACAGGTGACTGCACAAGCATCTTAGGCAGGCAAAAGGCACTTGCTACGACCTACGCGGATTGAACTGGGTAGGAAAGCTACAGCTGCTGTGCAAATAAATCAACACCAGCGACGATCGGATATGTCTACAGACATCTTTGAGCATAGCAATTCGAAAGGCGATAGGTCTACAATAAACCGACCAGCCGAGGACCCGGGATGTAGCGTCATATGCAGACACCTTTGAATACTGCGCCGAGTAGCAATCAGTCATGTATTACGTCGCCAAACGAAGTTAGCGTCATGGTCCAAGCATTTAGTGTCCTGTGTTATGATCGCAGTTGTTGGTCACGATCCGGACTGACACAAAGAGAGAGGCACTACTCAGTCAATCAACCAAACCGTGCCGAGAACGGACACACCCAAGTGAAAATTAAGGATACCGCTAGAAGTCGAGCAATCACAAAGGTAACAAAATGCAGTACTGAAAATGCAATACGATAGCAAACCTTAGACATGACCCAGAGCACTAGAAGCTAATCAAATGGTTTACGCTTACTACTTCAGTCAACAACAGCCAGCCTGAGATCCAGGAGTTACCGATATTTAAAGCACCTCATACACACACAATGCGGTTGTCTGCGCCGCACAGCCTATCGTTTACAAACAATTATCAGCATTTAGCTCCCACTGTTTGGACCTGTTTGAACTGGTATCTATGTTTTCCACGTGTTCAATTCCTTATAAAATGAGAAGTTGTTGTAACTGATTTCGTAATGGTTCGGCTTGCCACAAGAATCACATTAGCAAGTTACAACATTTTGCTGTCTTAGTTGGAAGGGAACTGATGCGAGCACAAAGCAACGAAAACGTTCACTACACACTCCGTTACATTACTACACGCCCACATACGAACTTCGCCCTGTTTCGTTAGCCTTGTCTCTTCACCTCACCATTTTCGGCCTATGTATCTGTGTCCATACTGTCATGCCGAAATTTATGAAAGGGAAAAAGTGATGGTCGATGCAGATCACATGATGGACACAGAAAGTAAGTCACGGTTGATTCACGGGTGCCACAGAACTGATCGTGGGTAGATCGAGACCAATCCTGACGATCGACGAGACAAACGAAATACGACTACACCAATATCACTTAACAATCTACCGAAGTCACCATCTATCAACTAAGCGACCGAGAATAGCATCACTTATTGTCAATCTGACAACCAAATTTGGTGACATCATCAACGTTAGCAGTGTTGTGCAAAAAAACTGCAATGATGCAAGTAAATCCATATCGCTGGTCACACGTTGGAGGTGATCGGGATGTTTACCTCGTAGGGTAGTGCTATCAGTTCCGACGGATGGCTCAGTGAGAACGACAGTTGAACGACTATAGCCCAAAAAGTAATTACGAATTTTGATCAGCCGTGGCGCTGACTTAGTACCAATGTGAAACTTCCGGTGCGCATGGTCCTTCATTACTGTTCATGTTGATGATGTTCAGATGGCATCTGCTTTCAAATGCCAATGTGCATATAACATTGCACTTGTGTGATGAGAGCATCACAGATACAGAGATAAGGTTCTCTGGCGTGCGCTCCGGATAAGGAAGTCAAGCGTGCTGATAAACGAATCGAGGTGGTTGTGCGCATTGTGAATGCTAACCCATTACCCGTTACAATGTGCGCTTTTCGTAAGAACGGCACAAGACTATAAACAGCAATCAATTAGCCAGTCTATGGAGCGGATATCAGGTATGAGGGCAGTAATCCAAAGGCCTTGCTTTGCAGGGCATGAATCGAAATCTGCCACGCACTTTTTTTAAGAAATTGTGTCTGCTTCAAGATTGTGGTTTTCTTCCCCCCAATGTTGTGGTACTTTGGCCTACTACCTTGTAATCGGTATAACTAAAAGACTCGTACGGTGATCAAACAAGTGTTGAAGAATCAGATGTGAAGAAACAGAACAAATGTATTGAGGTTTCATCTGGGCCTACTATCATCATGTTACGGATATCAGGTCTTACTTGCGAGGTCGTCAGTTTGTTTCACGTAATTGTACTAACCTTAAATAAACCGTTCATGAAATGAGGGTAAAGGAACTGAGGAACGACCAGATCTATCTGCGCTATCATAGTCAAATGGTTGGCAGCATTTGTGTCTAGATATTCCTGACACAAGAGCAAAAGTCATTAAATTTTGGCTTGCATTTGTCATCACATATGGTTACACGCAGATCCGCCATGACACTGTATTCAGTGCAAACCCGACAGAATAATACCGGAGTATTCGTGAGTAATGTTAGTCATTGTCCACCGGCTTCCAAGAAGAAGCGAGCGGGCGACCATGACTTATACACATAATTGGTCATAGACCGGGCAACTTGACATTTGGGCAAAATGCGCCACTCGCCGTTTGACAATATTCTATAGATTTGAGGTATAAATGAAAACCACAACAAACAGGACAACAAGCAAACGTCCGAGCACGGAAGTGCCACAAACTGATTCTGATATGTTGTCATGTGGGAAACCGTTTTTAATCACTGGCCAGGAAGTCCTTGATCTGGTAAGAGATACCTATTGACAATCAAATTCATCATAATTCGAGTTCACGGCGTGGTTTTGCTCAAACGTTGGTGGTTTGAGTGCGTAACATCCGGTGTGATAAATGCTAAGACGTTATGGGTAATCAACCAATCCATCACCGCTTCAGCTAACCCGTTGGCTGGTGTGTCGTTTATGCAATCGCCTAGTCGAACAGTGCTTGGTAATCAGTTAGGCACTGTACACTTGTAAGATACAACTGAAGTCAACCCCGAAAAACATTAAGTTTCTTACTGAAATACACTGTATTGTCCTGGAGATATACGTTTGAAGTGTATTTTAAATAATGTGAGACACAGTCGAAAGCCATACTACACCATTATTGACAGAACCAGTCAACAGGTGCACAGATCAGTATGGATTTAAGGGATACAAGTTGACATGCTAACAGTAAATAAACAATCTGATAACCATGTCAAACAATTATGCTCCCAAGGGGAAAGTGCTAGTTGGTCACATTTCTCAACCGACTTGTTCATGGAAAGAAGTTCACGGAAAATATTTTTCGAGTGAAAGTATGAACAGTTAGTATCAGATTTTTAATCTTCGCGTATAGAGGAACTAAATTTTGTGATAAAAAAAGATTAACACTTTCTTCCATTAATTTTAAAAGTATTCGGGCTACAGAGAAAAACGAAGCACTGGTTAGATGTTCGACAGTTGTAAACACAAAGAGGGACAGAACACAATTTGTCAAGGCAACCGATGATCAAATATGACGAAATAGTAGACTTCGCCGGCTTTACACTGTGAGTTATTTATTGACTTGTGACATAAGGAATCTTGTATGTTTCGGATATTAACAGGTTGCCCGAATATGGGCAAAACAGTCACGATAACGGAGCTGGGATCTGCTGAGCTGTAACTGGTAGTCGTGTCGTCACGCCCGTGCTGCCGGTTACTTGGCGTAATGGCAGGAGGCAGAAATCTAAGACTGATGGCCAAATGGACGTTTTCAACAGGTCAAACAAGTTACGGAATTGACATTTCTGGTCACTGCAATCTGTTAGTATACTAGCCACGAGAGTCACTACGTAGCTTGGTAGAGTGGGCGTAAAAATAACTCAGGGTCGGTTATTTCCCAGAGATAAAACGTCTTTAAGCCGAAACTGCTCAGTGTAGACTAAACGACCCTATGCTAGCGTTTGCTCTCAGACGATAACTGATGGTTACTGGAACTGTCGAAACTCAGTCCCCAGCAATCAATAAGTTCACATACAACAACACAACATGTCAATCGCTGCTCAAAAAAGAACAGCTGCGTTCTCATTTAATCCACCAACGGTGTGCACAGATTAATCTCCGTCTGTTAACAAGTCACCTGGACGGTTTCGGCCTTCTCATTTTCGTGAGGTTGAGGTTCACCTATAGAGAATAGACTACTTGATATAAAAATTAACAAAATGATCAGGTACATATGTTACAACTTCAGCACTCTTCTGACAGATTGGGCTATGCAGTGCCCCCATCTGTTGGTAGTGTGAATATGGACTGATTCATTCTGAAGAGCCACTAAACGATAGCTCAGTGAACTTGGTAGGAACTTGCTCGTTTTACATGACCCTGGCATAGTTGGCCATTGGTGACTACCAAAAAATTCGACAGTCAATATTCCTGACAGTCTAATGAGTGTTTCATACCTCAGTTCTTTGCCAATAACTGAGCATTCTCCTTGCCATCATCAATGGTCAGTTACCATCGGGTGACACGATGTTTATTGGACATTGTATACATTGTGCATATGTACCAAACATGATTAGCGATGGTCAAGCGTCTTCCATCAAAATCAGTACGTCCGATATCGAGTTTGGTCGTGCGTTCGTACGCTCACGACGAGCGTCACACTGAAACAAGTGCCCATATCCGTCCAAAATAAGAGATCGGTGCGTTCGATCTAAAAACAACGTTACACCGTAATGACTGAAATAATTGCTACAGCCTAAACGCAAACCTTCATTGTGTGCAGTCATTGTGAAACATAACATTAACCAGTGGCATTTGAGTAGAGTGTCCGGAATTCCAACTCGACGGATGCAAAGCGAAGCTCATACATGTTGAGAGTAGCAGCCCATGTGCAATCATTGAGTCAAGTCCTGGAAAGTGGTATCGCCGTAAGAGAAGAAGATAACATACATGTTCCAACCATATATAGAACCAGAACTACAGTTGATAACGCAGTAAGATTTTGCACCGACCGCCGCAGTCAACCGGCGAGTACGGCCATATTTAACGAGAAATCCTCCGTGCAAGGAAGCCCAAAAAACAAGAACTCAAAAGAAAACATCGAAAATAAAAACGGGTGTTCATCAGTATACTTACCACAAGCAATTCGATTGGGAATGGGAAATGAATTTTGGTCTCGATTCGCGGACTGAGGAAAAACTTGAACGTGACCAATATGGTAATACACACAACCGAGATCAGTAGGGTGATCCAGTTTGTGTATTTTATCATTTCGAAAAAGTTGATAAGGACCTATTTTTACAGGACAACGAGGAGAAGGGAACAACGAAAAAATGTTTCCGATGTAATTTCATTAGCACGATATCATAGAAAAAACGACGTATAAATTATACGCAAAAAGTGATTTTGGTGTCGCCAAAGGCATAAAATGCCACGAAGTTAGACAGACGTTCATACGGACGGAGATGCATGCGTAGACATAAAAATGAGTGCAGATTATGAGAAGAGAACTCCCCATGAAAAGTACACAATCGTTATAGTTTAAGCTTGAATATTTAGAGATAACAGTATGCACACGGACAGAAAAAGGATTGGTGAAGGCAATAAAACAATTGAACATAATACATAACGTAAATACAATAAAGATACAGATAAAAAACATAAAACGTGAAACATTCAAATTATCGTAATATTCAGAGAGAAAGAGAGTTCAAAAGAAGTGAAAATGGTCGATTCCGGAAGATACAGGTCATGAGGGATCCACTAATTTTGCGCACATTCCAAAATCGGATATTACAATAGCTAAGTCACCGGTCGTTCAATACCATGTTTTCTTTAGGGCTCGTAACGTTTCCTAAAAAGCTGGCCCTGAAGAAAAGTTGTCTTTACGGAATAACCGCCCTTGAGAAAGTTACGTACGTACCACAAGAATATTTCTGTCATTGTTCGTCATTGTTCGACACGAAAATTCGCAAGAAATACCATACAGGATTAGTATTCCGAAAATGTTAGGAAAAATTGTCCTATGAATAGACAGTCATTTCACAACACACTAAGGTCTAGAGTGTCCGGTTAATATTTATATATTACCGTCTTAGTACAAAGTAGCGCCACAAAATTTATTTAGTCAGTATGATTAGGTTGCTCAGGGTGCATGTGGGTCGAAAATGCAAGCTCAAAAATTGCAAACGACGAGCATATTTTGTCCCGCATATAAACTACCAAATTTGACAAAATGATTCAAATAACTATTTTTTTGCAAAAACTACTGAAGTTAAAAGGATGATTTAAAAAAATGGGAAATAGGAGGGATATTTGCCAAACAACAATACAAAACTATTCCAGATTTTTTAGCTGAAACTCTTTTCGAAAGTTGTATGAACAGCCAAAACAGGAATGTTCTGAAATAAACTTGATGGATACTTACGTAACATTTATCACGGTAACATTCGTCGACCTACATTTTCAGTTAGACCACTAATCGAATAAAACACGCTATGAGGATCAGACAGGAAAGTATACGTAATAGACATACTAACTAGAGAGCTTATGACACAGTCAATGATAATGGGCATATGAGTCTGTGTATGACAATTGCAAAAACTATAACGCTACTGTCAGGAGTTCATCCTGTTTTGATCCGGAATCCTATACACACTGCAATCTCCATCCCATCCCGTACAAGAACGACAGACAAACGAAAAAGGATCAGCCGAATAAATAGTCGTAACGCTCGTAGGTTTGCATGTCAGATTAGTGAATGTCTGGGAGCTTTCAGACAAGACTACACTCATGGTTGCGGCACTGTTGTTTACCGAATAAGAAATGGAGGGTTGACATTGATAATCACGAACACAGGACACTCCGATCGTCCGAAGGCTGACCGCGACCTCAAGTGCAGTAAT
The DNA here is from genome assembly GCA_013368495.1 of Paragonimus heterotremus. Classification (NCBI taxonomy): domain Eukaryota; kingdom Metazoa; phylum Platyhelminthes; class Trematoda; order Plagiorchiida; family Troglotrematidae; genus Paragonimus; species Paragonimus heterotremus. The sequence continues at coordinate 19,078 of LUCH01017437.1, forward strand.
TTGTATGGCACAGCCCAGAGACCCGTTTTAGTTCTGAATACATCTGTTGCGTGCAGCAGTAATGGAAATCAGAAATCAACATCTTATTCGTTGCGTTGCCAAGCTGTCCCAAGTGGGTTGGAGTATTGAATCACTGACTCCGCGTGAAATCCCTCACAGGTCACCCTTTTGAGTCGGAGGCTAATGCCGTGTGGTTGGGTTAGTGCCAAAGAATCAACGTGACTGGCAACCGTTGAACGTACACCATACTCACTACCATATTCTAATGGATAACCCAACACCTCCTTCCTGCAACTGATCTTGGTCAGCAATCCTTGTCTCACGTAATGGAGCAACACCAATGACGTACTAGATCGGTTTCCACGTAAACAGTGCAGTACGACGTTTCGGCTGTCTTCTGATCAACCGATCAACCAGGACACGCGCATTCCTTGACTTGCCAGAGTGGTTTGCGCCCACAGGCATGTTTCTGATTGACACTAAAGACTTCGACTGCAGTCCCCGACCTAACATTTTGACCTGTGATACAAATGGCAACAGGCGTTTTATGAGTAACCTGTAGTGGAACTCTTAACTGTGATAGGTTGAGTACCCACTAACAAATAACGACATCTCAACGATAGTCAATGAGAAGGCTAAATCAAATAGTTCGGATCTTCATTGGTGGGATCGGTGTACAAGCTTAATTAATTGGCCCTCGTCCGGATCGTGCCCTGTCCTGTTCAGTTGTGTCGTTCATTGTTCCGATTCGGGTCCAACCGCGTCACGCGTGCATGAGTATTGACCGCACTGAATCACATCCAGTTGAAGCGTCCCAATTGGCTGAGTGTGCAGGTGGTGACTGCGTGCGCGTGCGTGCGTGCATTCCGATGTGGAAGAAGGTTTCCGGGCCGATGGATGTGTGGGTGCGCATGCCCAGGTTGGGACAGTGAGCGCCACTTAGTCTTAGGCCTGTCACGTGATGCGCCGCGTGAGACGGCGAGACGACGGCTACAAACCCAACCAGAGCCTCCGACTCAAACCTGTGAGGGATTTCACGCGGAGTCAGTGATTCAATACTCCAACCCACTTGGGACAGCTTGGCAACGCAACGAATAAGATGTTGATTTCTGATTTCCATTACTGCTGCACGCAACAGATGTATTCAGAACTAAAACGGGTCTCTGGGCTGTGCCATACAAATTACTGCACTTGAGGTCGCGGTCAGCCTTCGGACGATCGGAGTGTCCTGTGTTCGTGATTATCAATGTCAACCCTCCATTTCTTATTCGGTAAACAACAGTGCCGCAACCATGAGTGTAGTCTTGTCTGAAAGCTCCCAGACATTCACTAATCTGACATGCAAACCTACGAGCGTTACGACTATTTATTCGGCTGATCCTTTTTCGTTTGTCTGTCGTTCTTGTACGGGATGGGATGGAGATTGCAGTGTGTATAGGATTCCGGATCAAAACAGGATGAACTCCTGACAGTAGCGTTATAGTTTTTGCAATTGTCATACACAGACTCATATGCCCATTATCATTGACTGTGTCATAAGCTCTCTAGTTAGTATGTCTATTACGTATACTTTCCTGTCTGATCCTCATAGCGTGTTTTATTCGATTAGTGGTCTAACTGAAAATGTAGGTCGACGAATGTTACCGTGATAAATGTTACGTAAGTATCCATCAAGTTTATTTCAGAACATTCCTGTTTTGGCTGTTCATACAACTTTCGAAAAGAGTTTCAGCTAAAAAATCTGGAATAGTTTTGTATTGTTGTTTGGCAAATATCCCTCCTATTTCCCATTTTTTTAAATCATCCTTTTAACTTCAGTAGTTTTTGCAAAAAAATAGTTATTTGAATCATTTTGTCAAATTTGGTAGTTTATATGCGGGACAAAATATGCTCGTCGTTTGCAATTTTTGAGCTTGCATTTTCGACCCACATGCACCCTGAGCAACCTAATCATACTGACTAAATAAATTTTGTGGCGCTACTTTGTACTAAGACGGTAATATATAAATATTAACCGGACACTCTAGACCTTAGTGTGTTGTGAAATGACTGTCTATTCATAGGACAATTTTTCCTAACATTTTCGGAATACTAATCCTGTATGGTATTTCTTGCGAATTTTCGTGTCGAACAATGACGAACAATGACAGAAATATTCTTGTGGTACGTACGTAACTTTCTCAAGGGCGGTTATTCCGTAAAGACAACTTTTCTTCAGGGCCAGCTTTTTAGGAAACGTTACGAGCCCTAAAGAAAACATGGTATTGAACGACCGGTGACTTAGCTATTGTAATATCCGATTTTGGAATGTGCGCAAAATTAGTGGATCCCTCATGACCTGTATCTTCCGGAATCGACCATTTTCACTTCTTTTGAACTCTCTTTCTCTCTGAATATTACGATAATTTGAATGTTTCACGTTTTATGTTTTTTATCTGTATCTTTATTGTATTTACGTTATGTATTATGTTCAATTGTTTTATTGCCTTCACCAATCCTTTTTCTGTCCGTGTGCATACTGTTATCTCTAAATATTCAAGCTTAAACTATAACGATTGTGTACTTTTCATGGGGAGTTCTCTTCTCATAATCTGCACTCATTTTTATGTCTACGCATGCATCTCCGTCCGTATGAACGTCTGTCTAACTTCGTGGCATTTTATGCCTTTGGCGACACCAAAATCACTTTTTGCGTATAATTTATACGTCGTTTTTTCTATGATATCGTGCTAATGAAATTACATCGGAAACATTTTTTCGTTGTTCCCTTCTCCTCGTTGTCCTGTAAAAATAGGTCCTTATCAACTTTTTCGAAATGATAAAATACACAAACTGGATCACCCTACTGATCTCGGTTGTGTGTATTACCATATTGGTCACGTTCAAGTTTTTCCTCAGTCCGCGAATCGAGACCAAAATTCATTTCCCATTCCCAATCGAATTGCTTGTGGTAAGTATACTGATGAACACCCGTTTTTATTTTCGATGTTTTCTTTTGAGTTCTTGTTTTTTGGGCTTCCTTGCACGGAGGATTTCTCGTTAAATATGGCCGTACTCGCCGGTTGACTGCGGCGGTCGGTGCAAAATCTTACTGCGTTATCAACTGTAGTTCTGGTTCTATATATGGTTGGAACATGTATGTTATCTTCTTCTCTTACGGCGATACCACTTTCCAGGACTTGACTCAATGATTGCACATGGGCTGCTACTCTCAACATGTATGAGCTTCGCTTTGCATCCGTCGAGTTGGAATTCCGGACACTCTACTCAAATGCCACTGGTTAATGTTATGTTTCACAATGACTGCACACAATGAAGGTTTGCGTTTAGGCTGTAGCAATTATTTCAGTCATTACGGTGTAACGTTGTTTTTAGATCGAACGCACCGATCTCTTATTTTGGACGGATATGGGCACTTGTTTCAGTGTGACGCTCGTCGTGAGCGTACGAACGCACGACCAAACTCGATATCGGACGTACTGATTTTGATGGAAGACGCTTGACCATCGCTAATCATGTTTGGTACATATGCACAATGTATACAATGTCCAATAAACATCGTGTCACCCGATGGTAACTGACCATTGATGATGGCAAGGAGAATGCTCAGTTATTGGCAAAGAACTGAGGTATGAAACACTCATTAGACTGTCAGGAATATTGACTGTCGAATTTTTTGGTAGTCACCAATGGCCAACTATGCCAGGGTCATGTAAAACGAGCAAGTTCCTACCAAGTTCACTGAGCTATCGTTTAGTGGCTCTTCAGAATGAATCAGTCCATATTCACACTACCAACAGATGGGGGCACTGCATAGCCCAATCTGTCAGAAGAGTGCTGAAGTTGTAACATATGTACCTGATCATTTTGTTAATTTTTATATCAAGTAGTCTATTCTCTATAGGTGAACCTCAACCTCACGAAAATGAGAAGGCCGAAACCGTCCAGGTGACTTGTTAACAGACGGAGATTAATCTGTGCACACCGTTGGTGGATTAAATGAGAACGCAGCTGTTCTTTTTTGAGCAGCGATTGACATGTTGTGTTGTTGTATGTGAACTTATTGATTGCTGGGGACTGAGTTTCGACAGTTCCAGTAACCATCAGTTATCGTCTGAGAGCAAACGCTAGCATAGGGTCGTTTAGTCTACACTGAGCAGTTTCGGCTTAAAGACGTTTTATCTCTGGGAAATAACCGACCCTGAGTTATTTTTACGCCCACTCTACCAAGCTACGTAGTGACTCTCGTGGCTAGTATACTAACAGATTGCAGTGACCAGAAATGTCAATTCCGTAACTTGTTTGACCTGTTGAAAACGTCCATTTGGCCATCAGTCTTAGATTTCTGCCTCCTGCCATTACGCCAAGTAACCGGCAGCACGGGCGTGACGACACGACTACCAGTTACAGCTCAGCAGATCCCAGCTCCGTTATCGTGACTGTTTTGCCCATATTCGGGCAACCTGTTAATATCCGAAACATACAAGATTCCTTATGTCACAAGTCAATAAATAACTCACAGTGTAAAGCCGGCGAAGTCTACTATTTCGTCATATTTGATCATCGGTTGCCTTGACAAATTGTGTTCTGTCCCTCTTTGTGTTTACAACTGTCGAACATCTAACCAGTGCTTCGTTTTTCTCTGTAGCCCGAATACTTTTAAAATTAATGGAAGAAAGTGTTAATCTTTTTTTATCACAAAATTTAGTTCCTCTATACGCGAAGATTAAAAATCTGATACTAACTGTTCATACTTTCACTCGAAAAATATTTTCCGTGAACTTCTTTCCATGAACAAGTCGGTTGAGAAATGTGACCAACTAGCACTTTCCCCTTGGGAGCATAATTGTTTGACATGGTTATCAGATTGTTTATTTACTGTTAGCATGTCAACTTGTATCCCTTAAATCCATACTGATCTGTGCACCTGTTGACTGGTTCTGTCAATAATGGTGTAGTATGGCTTTCGACTGTGTCTCACATTATTTAAAATACACTTCAAACGTATATCTCCAGGACAATACAGTGTATTTCAGTAAGAAACTTAATGTTTTTCGGGGTTGACTTCAGTTGTATCTTACAAGTGTACAGTGCCTAACTGATTACCAAGCACTGTTCGACTAGGCGATTGCATAAACGACACACCAGCCAACGGGTTAGCTGAAGCGGTGATGGATTGGTTGATTACCCATAACGTCTTAGCATTTATCACACCGGATGTTACGCACTCAAACCACCAACGTTTGAGCAAAACCACGCCGTGAACTCGAATTATGATGAATTTGATTGTCAATAGGTATCTCTTACCAGATCAAGGACTTCCTGGCCAGTGATTAAAAACGGTTTCCCACATGACAACATATCAGAATCAGTTTGTGGCACTTCCGTGCTCGGACGTTTGCTTGTTGTCCTGTTTGTTGTGGTTTTCATTTATACCTCAAATCTATAGAATATTGTCAAACGGCGAGTGGCGCATTTTGCCCAAATGTCAAGTTGCCCGGTCTATGACCAATTATGTGTATAAGTCATGGTCGCCCGCTCGCTTCTTCTTGGAAGCCGGTGGACAATGACTAACATTACTCACGAATACTCCGGTATTATTCTGTCGGGTTTGCACTGAATACAGTGTCATGGCGGATCTGCGTGTAACCATATGTGATGACAAATGCAAGCCAAAATTTAATGACTTTTGCTCTTGTGTCAGGAATATCTAGACACAAATGCTGCCAACCATTTGACTATGATAGCGCAGATAGATCTGGTCGTTCCTCAGTTCCTTTACCCTCATTTCATGAACGGTTTATTTAAGGTTAGTACAATTACGTGAAACAAACTGACGACCTCGCAAGTAAGACCTGATATCCGTAACATGATGATAGTAGGCCCAGATGAAACCTCAATACATTTGTTCTGTTTCTTCACATCTGATTCTTCAACACTTGTTTGATCACCGTACGAGTCTTTTAGTTATACCGATTACAAGGTAGTAGGCCAAAGTACCACAACATTGGGGGGAAGAAAACCACAATCTTGAAGCAGACACAATTTCTTAAAAAAAGTGCGTGGCAGATTTCGATTCATGCCCTGCAAAGCAAGGCCTTTGGATTACTGCCCTCATACCTGATATCCGCTCCATAGACTGGCTAATTGATTGCTGTTTATAGTCTTGTGCCGTTCTTACGAAAAGCGCACATTGTAACGGGTAATGGGTTAGCATTCACAATGCGCACAACCACCTCGATTCGTTTATCAGCACGCTTGACTTCCTTATCCGGAGCGCACGCCAGAGAACCTTATCTCTGTATCTGTGATGCTCTCATCACACAAGTGCAATGTTATATGCACATTGGCATTTGAAAGCAGATGCCATCTGAACATCATCAACATGAACAGTAATGAAGGACCATGCGCACCGGAAGTTTCACATTGGTACTAAGTCAGCGCCACGGCTGATCAAAATTCGTAATTACTTTTTGGGCTATAGTCGTTCAACTGTCGTTCTCACTGAGCCATCCGTCGGAACTGATAGCACTACCCTACGAGGTAAACATCCCGATCACCTCCAACGTGTGACCAGCGATATGGATTTACTTGCATCATTGCAGTTTTTTTGCACAACACTGCTAACGTTGATGATGTCACCAAATTTGGTTGTCAGATTGACAATAAGTGATGCTATTCTCGGTCGCTTAGTTGATAGATGGTGACTTCGGTAGATTGTTAAGTGATATTGGTGTAGTCGTATTTCGTTTGTCTCGTCGATCGTCAGGATTGGTCTCGATCTACCCACGATCAGTTCTGTGGCACCCGTGAATCAACCGTGACTTACTTTCTGTGTCCATCATGTGATCTGCATCGACCATCACTTTTTCCCTTTCATAAATTTCGGCATGACAGTATGGACACAGATACATAGGCCGAAAATGGTGAGGTGAAGAGACAAGGCTAACGAAACAGGGCGAAGTTCGTATGTGGGCGTGTAGTAATGTAACGGAGTGTGTAGTGAACGTTTTCGTTGCTTTGTGCTCGCATCAGTTCCCTTCCAACTAAGACAGCAAAATGTTGTAACTTGCTAATGTGATTCTTGTGGCAAGCCGAACCATTACGAAATCAGTTACAACAACTTCTCATTTTATAAGGAATTGAACACGTGGAAAACATAGATACCAGTTCAAACAGGTCCAAACAGTGGGAGCTAAATGCTGATAATTGTTTGTAAACGATAGGCTGTGCGGCGCAGACAACCGCATTGTGTGTGTATGAGGTGCTTTAAATATCGGTAACTCCTGGATCTCAGGCTGGCTGTTGTTGACTGAAGTAGTAAGCGTAAACCATTTGATTAGCTTCTAGTGCTCTGGGTCATGTCTAAGGTTTGCTATCGTATTGCATTTTCAGTACTGCATTTTGTTACCTTTGTGATTGCTCGACTTCTAGCGGTATCCTTAATTTTCACTTGGGTGTGTCCGTTCTCGGCACGGTTTGGTTGATTGACTGAGTAGTGCCTCTCTCTTTGTGTCAGTCCGGATCGTGACCAACAACTGCGATCATAACACAGGACACTAAATGCTTGGACCATGACGCTAACTTCGTTTGGCGACGTAATACATGACTGATTGCTACTCGGCGCAGTATTCAAAGGTGTCTGCATATGACGCTACATCCCGGGTCCTCGGCTGGTCGGTTTATTGTAGACCTATCGCCTTTCGAATTGCTATGCTCAAAGATGTCTGTAGACATATCCGATCGTCGCTGGTGTTGATTTATTTGCACAGCAGCTGTAGCTTTCCTACCCAGTTCAATCCGCGTAGGTCGTAGCAAGTGCCTTTTGCCTGCCTAAGATGCTTGTGCAGTCACCTGTTCTGGACAATTGCAGAATTTCACCGGAAGCATTTGTGGCGGTACGTTGCGTATTGCTTTTTTCAGTAGATCCTTGTTAGAACTCCAGGCCTGACGCGAAGCCAGTGTGATACGTGATGAAGTGTCCAGCCAAAGTTAAAGACGTACACCATTGATATCGACCCCGGCTCACTTTCGTCCCGTGCTGACCTCTGCATTGTGTGTGGCTGTGGTGGAGTTGAATTTGTATCGTCTTGTTTTCTGCCGACCGCCGGACTCTATTTTTTGCTGCTTTTCAGATCGTCAGCAATCTTCTTTATGTCCGCCTCTTCCAGGGTCTCCGCCAGTGCTTCAGCAACTATTCATTGGCAGTCCTCATGCCGCTTTTGTTGTTATGGCAGGAATTACCGAGGTCCAAAAGGTACGGCATTTGCGGGTTTACTGAGTCACCAAGTTTCTTCGTGTCTGCCTGAAAGCGTTCCATATCACGACAGCAATATATCACGACCTACTTACCGGATTCTCCTAGCCAGTCACACCACTACAAGACCTGTGTGAAGTCCGTGAAAAACCCTGTCCGTTTTATGGGGTAATGGAAACGAAGCCACAAATGTCAGTTCAAACTGGCCTGAGTGAAGGAAGGGGTCACTATGCCGAAGGTTGACAACCAGATCGTATGGGTACTGTGGCACTCAGGTCCCTTCAAATGAATGTTACATTGACTAGCATTGGTAAAAATGAAAGATCATCACATGAGAATGGGGTTGCTCACCAAATGGCTACTTTCGTCAACAGCAGCAGTTATGAGATGGAGACGACGTCATGTTGGAGTGTGAGTGGTTAGTAAGGCGGGGGGAATAAAAAAAAGTTAGGACGAGTCCAGTATATATTAGGTGATCAGGTACTATGGCTTACAGACGATTCTTATTATGCAAATATGGTTGGTTTGAGACAACTACTGTCATTCGCCCGAACGAAGTGCAGAAGGCGTGGATTATTGTGATGCGTTTCTCCACTCCCTTCTCACTAATCCCAGATGTACGTGTATTCCCAACTAGTATGATTTCCCTACTGAAAGGTCAATACAAAGTGTTACCAGTTTCCCTCTTCTGATTGTTAGATTCATCTTTACTTCACGGTAGAGGATGGATCTCCCTCAACGCCTATACAGAGGACACGGAGTGGAGAAGCATTAACGCCTTTTTGATTTTTCGTTTATGTGGCTGGGATAATAACGAACAGTTGTCATGTCCTCTTTGACCAGTAATGTGCACGTGTTTAAACTACCGAACCAGAATTTCTGTCACTGATCATTCAGTTACGTTTTGGTCATATTTCAGCGGAACATTCCTGTTGACCTGTTCAAAGTGAATTTTGAACACAACAGTACTCTTGTTTACTGAAATAGCACATCTGAGGAGCACGCCTTAGGATCAAGTGGATGAAGTGGTCAGTCTAGACTACTTTCAAATTTCAGATGTGTATAGATTATTTCCATTCAAGATTCTGATTCAAAACCCTTTGGTCTGTTCCGATCCAACTTTAATGAGAATCGATCACAACTGTGTTGTGAAGCAGGAAAAATTTATACTTCATAAAAAACTAACAGATGCGAAATTGAGCCCCAGCGAAATTCAGAAAGTCACTTGATAGTCACTTGACTAGATCATGTGAGCCCTGCTTGCGCATGTGCACGTCATAAGAAACTGGGATAACTGCATCGCAAGCGGAGGAAACGTATTTTTTATCTTCTGTTTTCTTGTCTTGTATTTCAGAGTAGATCTTCTAAGCTATACAGCTCCCAACAAAATGTTGATACATTGTACCGCCTCTATGTTGATCATTTTTGGCTGAATAACAAATTCAACAACCTGGCTTCTATCCGTTAATAACATTGTTCATTTCAAACTGTAATTTTCTGGGGTAACCAAACAAGTTATGCGCACAATTTTGGTACGTTACATGAAGATGGAATTCAATGTCGTGTTGCAAGAATTATTCATTCAGTGTTAACGGTAAGCTTCGAAACGTTTTCGCTGTACTCAAACGTAAATCTTCACTGATGGGTGAGTATGTTAAGTTGGGGCTTGTGGAAAGAACTTTTCAACAAAAACTCGCAGAACCTTGGTAGACCAAATCTGTTAGACGATGTTGATGAAATGGTCATCGTCGTACGTTTGGCGGCTACCTCAAACTGGAGGGTCCTATTCGAGTGTATGGACGTTGCCGCATTTGTTAAGTCATACATGGACAAACCAAATAGAATGGTAGGCACTTTTAAATATAGCGTGTCATTTTATGACTAGCTGGAATTTTGTTTACATAGATGGCATACCGTGCTACGAAGGATATTTTATCAGAACGTGTAAACAATGAGGGCTGGTGAATCACGAATAACCATCGAAGATTATTCGGAGTGTCTTAAAGTAGCTCTCTTAACCTTCCTCAGAATAGTATAATCAACCTTGATGAGACGAACTTGTCGGACGCGACAGTGTGTTAATTAAAAGAGGAGCCAGATGTTTGGAGAGAATAATTATTGTGTCTCATTTCAAGTGCCACTCACCACGTTCAGTTTTTTGATGCGAAATTCCTCAGATGTACTGTAGCGAAAATACTTCCAATAAAACTCAGTCTTTATTATCCAACTCGCTGGTTGCCGTGCTACACGCGCACTCGCGTTTATGAATCAGATTTCCCGTCCACAACCCCCCCCCCACGATTTCCGCTCAGAAGTCGAGTGCACGTCTGCCCGGTTTGTGTGTGTGTTCGGCGCCTTCTGTCGGGGGATTTTCTACCTGCCATTCCTCGTTCGCTGCTCCCATTCTGTCGGACTGGTCCGGTCGCTCGTGTTGATAGTAATCTATTCAAACTTTCCCAAATGGATCTCTTTTAAATTGTCGAATCTGTCAAAATACTTATCAGTAATTCAGTATCAATGCTCATCGGTGGCATTGGTAGATTCCAGCGTGAACTGGTCGAGAAATCCTACTTGGGCAGTCAATCGGCTGGATAATTTGGTGGATTCCGTATGACACAGTTGGTTGGGTGGGTAACTAAGTCCAAATGTGAAATTTCCGAGTCTCCGGCGTGGCTTTGTAGCTCGTCTGGTAGAGCGCTTGCCGCGTTTAGGCATGGTGTTTCTGTTGCTGGTTCGAATCCAGCCGAAGTCCAGACATTTCGTAAAGGGATATCTTCTAAATCGTCAAATCTGCTAAACTACTTACCAGTAATCTATCCACCGTGTACTTCGACTGTATTCTACGACCGTGTCGAGATTTTCCTCCGACTGTTAGAATAATCGCGTCCCCGATCCGGTCGTACACCCCATTTTGCTTGTCGTTTCTCGCCGATTGGTCCGACCCAGTCGAGCGATAACTCACCCGGTCGGCTATGCTGTGCACCATTCGATCTTTGAGGATTTTTGGACGGACCTCCCCACGTTGAAGTATTCCCTGTTGGAATACTCGCACTTCTGGTTTGATAATCCACCACAATACGAAAAAGAGGTGGTATCCTTATCTAACTGCATGCAAATTCCTCTGTGGTAAGATTCACACACCAGTCGACGTGACGACTTTCCAGAACTGATGCAGTAACTTATGCCGAGTGTTAAGCGACACGTTACTAATATTTTGAACTCTGGCTCCAGAAAATGCAAGATTTTCCCAGTAAATCCTAAGTCGGCACACATGCAACTTTTACACCATTCGTATCGATTTCTCAATATCGAATTCATTCCTGCCCAAAACTGAATTAGTTGCGTTTTTATGAACATTTCGCGAAGAAAGTAAAGGTTTGGCCTTGACTCAGATGCAACTGACTGTAGGTCTACTGTTGAGAATATGAGAGAAATTTAAGTCTAGTTGGAGTTAAGAGTAGATATGATTGTAACTTCACACTTATTGGGCCTGACAATCAGTGACTTCCAACATCACAATATGCGTGCACTTTCAGTAGCGTTGAATGGTTTACGTTGTATTCTTGTTCATTCTTTTATCGTTTGCCGTTACGTTGCGTTTAAATAATGGATTTTCTCATGACCTACACAGTTTTCCCATTTCGGGGAAACACCTGAACACAACACAAATTCACAAGAATGAATCATTGCTTGATAAAATAATTATGTACAGAGTATGTGCGCCTCATCACTCTACTATAGCTTATAATTTGTTTGCATATAGCAACGTATGAAAAACGTATAATGTCACACAGATAACATGCAAGTAAGTGTATTACATAAATGTCTTTTTTTTCGTACGTATTGAATAGAGGATCCAAAAGTCTAAAGTAGATTCTGAAGTATAGGGGTGCACGAACATATTTTCTGGAAGATCCAACCAATCGTGAGAGCGCAAAACTATGTAGTAACTTCTTGTTTTCACTGTAGTGCTGAATGACGTAGTTGTTGATTTTCTGAGCATTTTTGTAATTCCAAATTGCAAATTTGGGAATGTTCACATGAACCGGCATTTGGTAGCCATGTTTGTATCTTTCATTTTAGCTCATATCAGGCACTGTGATATCATACTTTACGGAGTTGGAAGAAAAGTTTAATGTTCGAATTGTTGGGCCGCTTCCCCAAGGGTGAGTGTTCTGTGTTGTTCTGGTTAACTTGATTGGCTACTTCTCTTCGAGTATTACCTGTCAATGTGTCACATGAGTTACCGATGTGAACAGTCATATAAATTTCGTGGGCGATGAAATAAGTAGCGCTAACATATCATATCCGAATCAAATGTGTTTACGGATCGGAACCTACGCAAGCCATTCACAAGATGGTTTTTAGAGCCATTTTTGTCAGGCTGAGTTGAATTACAAAACGCATGATTCTGTCCAGTGGGTGAGTAGTTAGTTTTGCATACTGATACAGGGTATTGAAAACAAACATAGACACTGGAATAGGCAAAAAACAAAGTGACTATTAGGGAAAAAAACGGGAACCGAACGCCATAAGTCATGCAAGTAAGTAATTTTTTCAAAACCCTCGACAGCTTTCTGTTACTCTCTAAGATAATGAAATAGGTGACAGAGGGCTGATACCCCATGCCCAAATGCTTAATCAAACGATAATTTGAGGATTTGACAACTTTGAAATTAGAGCACATCAGCTGAATGCAATATGCAGTAGGTAAAAAGTGTATTTGTGGAGAAATTTGGTACACGCTGTAGAGCAGAATGGTGAATTGGGTATCGATTGTAGTTCTCTTCTTGAATTAATTGATTATTCGCTACTCCACATATTGATTTCGCAATCAATCCAACTTGAAACCGAATTCATTGTTTTTTTTTTGACAAAAATTGTCCAATTTTCTCATTTCTTATTGAGTGATCATGGCAAGTTACAGTAATTTAGAATTAACAAACAGAAAGATGAATGCAACTGAGAAACATGTGCACTTTCGTTGTGTTGGATACGGTTGTAACTGCGCTCAAATTAAGCTGGTCTGTCATTTTGATTCGATAACCGTGATTTTTAGTTCAGCTTCCACATTTGAACAAGAGTTTTACATTTCTCCGCTGCTCACTTGTGGGATTTAACTTTAGTCAAGTGTGTTGCCGACATTAAAAATAGTACTTCAAAGGTTTCCCCAAAAATTGTGGCTAATTCTTTTCCAGTTCAGGCCAAAAACTAGTAAGCGGCGCGGTATAGAATTTTGTTTTCGATTCACTAATAGTTCTTGTACGGTAAACGCCAAGCAAATTTGCACACTAAAACATTAATAAAGAATTGTGTGTTGACAATTTTTTTAGGATCCATTGGAAAATCTAAAAACCGTTTTTAAGATGAAATCGAAGACTCTCCAATTGAGCTTTTTCTGTTGTCAACAATATTTTGCTATTAGTATTTGTCACTTCAGTGAACTTCTTCAGGAAACGAGGTCAACGAGTGATCAAAAGTACGAAGCTTTATTCCTTAAAATTCATATCCGAAATCTCCAGAACGTTCGTCTGTACTATTGCTAGTTTGAATCTGTCGCATCAACTCATCGTGTGTTGTATCTTGTGCATTAGAAATACGTCAGTCTTCTTCTACGTCAACTACTCAGTACTCAAGTGGGACGTCAAAGTTGCTGACAGTATGCTTCGTTTGGGAAATGTCTTATAACAACAGGTGACTTCCCCACTTTGTTAAAAGATTTATGTGTAGATCAGAACACAATATGTACTTTGTTAGATTTAAGGCTTTTCTTCACAACGAGGTCATTCTCCTCTCCTGAATTATAACAGGTTAAGTGGCTGGAGAGAACAGTGCCGTGACCGTAGAGAATAGGTGTGCTTGTAATCTGTTAGTTAACTCGTTTTGCTCTTTACTCGAGCAATCACCTGAACAACGGTTGAGCGAAACTCATTGTAAACCACAACATTCGTATTGTGGACTCCAGTCAGTTCCATTCAAAAGGAAGCATCAGTCTGGAGTTTCGTTCCTGTTACAAATTGTAAACAGTGGATATCCTTGTCATGACTCTGATTTGAACTTTAACCACGCTCTTATGGGACGACTGTGTTGACTAATGTGCCACTGACGTCACACTGGGTACGACTGAGTTATTCTACTGAAACGCTCAGCCACTCTCTCGCGACTACCAGTCAGGTTGTCCGAACAGTTACTGTGACGGCTTCGCTAATTTTAATCGATGCCCCCAGTGATTAGCACTTCTTAGGCCAATTAAATTAGCGGAATTCGCCGAACTTGCGAAACAATGTATTGATTACTGATAATTGATTTAGTTTATGCAACTTGGATAGAATTCAGAGTTGATCTTAGTTTTCGAATTCGGACGGACTTTTTATCTAGATTCTTTCGAAAAAAGAACGCTAAACTCAACTGGACCAAAGTTCAAATCTTTGTAATGACACCAAGTGCGTTACTGATCAGGTATAATGAAAACAAAACTCGGGTATGGTACTTTTTCTTAAAAAGAGCATGCTGCAAATCTTACATGCACGTCAAAAATAGTGTTAGCTTACACGTTCCGTACATCAACACTTTTGTTGAAGTTTCGTCAACAATCGAGTTGTTCAAACTTTTGTTTTCGTGCCAGTGTTTACGTGGACAAAGTTGTTGGTTTACACCAATTAAGTTGATTCAATTGGTTTTTGTTTTTAGCTGAGGATCACGTTGCATTTGGACAGACTCATTAAGCGTATTTGTTACATACTTCGATTTTTTTTTTATGTCAGCAATATTTTTGTTTCCTTGTTTGTCCTGCTTTTAAATTCTACTGGGATTGCACGTTTAATTTTCTAAACTTAGTATAATGCGAAATAGAACGTGGAATAATAATTGAATATTGTTACGCTGTGCAAACCGTTACACGTGGATACTGATTGTCATGGAACACGAACTGGTTTGGTTTTGGTTTGTTCTGTGCTTCTCTATCACAAACACGCTTTAGTGACTGGCCTCAGCAGTTGCGTCACTTTCCTGTGGTGATACTTGGTAGTTTCTAGTCAAATTTTGTTTGCTAGAAGTAGGTACCTTGATCTGAACTGCTCGAATCCAGACTTTTAGGGAGTTCGCACACTGGGTTCATAGCTCACCTCTCTATTTTTGTCAGTACGGTCAAACCTCGACAACTACTCATTTCTATCGACCGTCTAATATATGTTACATCGGTTTATGACGACCAACGAGTCAATCCATTAGTGTTCACCAAATTAGGTAGTAGGGTCACTCGCTATGGTTGTCAACTAGTCCTGTCACCTGGAATATTTCGTATTACGGTGCCTCCGACGGCCGTAAGGTGGACCGGGTGGGATAAAGCTAGTAACCATTACGTTGAGAACTATAGGCTGTGCACTTTACGATCTGTTTCGCATATTTTGGAAGATGTTAGGTTACGCGACATTCAGTCTGTTTTTATTTGACTAGGTTGTCTTTAAAGTAAGGACTATTAGTGAATCGTAGCAATGGATACGACAGATGCTGTTTTCCTTCTGTTTGTAGCTTGGTTGAAGTGGCACAGGAAAAAAAAACAATCAAATCGAAACAAAAATTCCGATACAAACAACTGGCACGTTCTGTGATGTTAATAGACAAGATAGTGACGGTGGGTATCGTTGAGTATGCAGAACTGTTTAGAATGTCCACTGAGAAGTTTATTGTTTGAACAGAAGACCGCGGAACAATGCTGTAGACGTGTATTTATTATACGGTGGGCTAATTCACGAATGATCCACAAATACCATAAACAGGAAAAATAAAACAAATTCCGATCATACGAACGCATAGTCTGTACATGAAGAAATCGTTTCAAATTCTCATTCGAAAGTTAGCGGATTAAAATCCAAGGGGAGCTGAGTTTTCGATCTAGAAATCTGGTGAATTCTTGAGAAGTTTCTTCTTTTGAGAACAATAGTAAAATGCAACCGAATTCGAACGGGTCAGTCGTCAATGTGCTTGCTTTATATTTCTCTAGCCAGTTCGGTGAGGTCATTCTATGGACGGACAGCAGGATGTATTCGAATGTTGGATTCAGGCGATCATGTTGTATGCGGGCTTATCAGAACGGTTTTCTCACGAAGAAACACAGAGCTCAAGGAAGGCGAATAGGAAAATGAACGAGCCTTGCTTCTTTGGGGGGAAGTTATCCGAATTGATAATATGTGGTTCAGATATTACATTAATTGAGCGTATAACTTGTGGATAGTTTGACAAACGGTCACCTAACATCTTAGTGCTGGGATGCTATATATCTCTGAAAGAAAGAATACAACCTCCTCCCTGGTCCAGTTGAACTTGTTGTTGAAACAGGATCACATGGACTTGGGAACAGTGGGGCAATAAAGTTGAGTAAACAAGACGTGCGAAATAGTCAAAAGCCTATTGGGGCTGATTGTAAGTAAACGGATGCAGTTGCAGAAGTTTACTCTGCTAGACCAGGCTTTCAACATGTAATTTGTGGAAATTTCGATGTATCATTCTCTAGTGTTGGTGTGATGTTAGAAATTCTGGAACAGTCAGTAATATTGCGCCAGGAGAGACACCTCTTGAGTATGTGTTCCCTAAATGATCAATCATATGTTCAGCTTATTCTTTCAAAATAACCGGTGTCAACCTGTCTGTTTTACTGACTCTGGATTATATCGTTGTAGATTCAGTAAATCCATATTGAGAAAATGTATTAATTTTGAATGAGTTGCCAGAATCACGGTTTATCTCCTCACCACCACAACCACACTTTTGCGAGGCATGACAAACCTCAGTTAGCTGCACTACAGATTTCTGAGAAGCTTTTCTCACAGATTAATTTCTCAACATACAGTGAAGTAGGGCTATGTATTCGCATATGACTGTTAATGTGGTTGAACTCATTTTTGTGTAATTACTCCTCTAACTGCACGCTCTTTTGGTTGACGAAGTCTTTTCAAACAACCAGACAGAAATCCATCGGGACACCTTATTTGTATCCACCATGGACAACGAGCCTCAGCATAAATTTTAAATTAATCTCATGGTGCTCATAATAAAAAAACGTCATAAACAACGAAATCTACTGTTCTCGTTTTACTCTCCTCTGATTGACTGATTTTTGTCTGTTCAGATTCCCTGAACCAATTCTACCCGATCCGTACATCATGCCACAAGTAATGATGGAATCAGCTGTCGTGTCTTTCGTGTCCTTGGCCACCACTGTGTCTTTGGTCAAACTATATGCCGCGAGGAACGGTTATGATGTTCATTACACACAGGTTAGTAGAGATGACATGCGTGGTTGAATAATCCACGGGGTGTGAGACTATTTGTGGGAAAATTACGTCCGTGAAAATCCACGGCGCCCTCATAGTCCTGTCCAATTTCGCAAGTGCGAAACAACTGAAGGGGATGTCCCTATCGCCTTGAATAAATATAACACTATCACGTGAGTTGGATCGATCAGTTACAGACTGTGCGGTTTACTACTAGATAAGGACAACCTGATACATTCCGGGGTATATTGCATGAAGCAGGTTGTTAAATAAACATACAACACGGTGATGTATATTAGGATAAATTTGTCTGCCCTACGGAATCCTGATATGTTAGGATGCATTGGTGCAAGTGTGCACAAAACACTAATTCATTTAGTTTGGGTTTTGATGTAACAGTGCCCTGTCTTTATGATTGACTATGTTGCACACGTTACGAACTACTGTTGAAAACATATTATTTTTCAAAAGGAAAACAATAATTGATGCATACGACACCAAACAGTCTCAGGTACATTGAGGTTTTATGGGTTGTTTAGTAAAACAAACAAAAAAACAACAGTGAGTTAAAAAAACACAGTTGTTTTCGAAACTTCTGGCTTTTCCGTTGTTTCACTCAACTGAGCTTGTAGCTTGTTTGTTTTGAAGCGTGATATACTTAAACAATTTGTTTCACTCTGATGTTAGTTATAACAAGATCCAATATTGTGCCAGGGTACCATATGGATTAGTCATCGCATCGAAATGCCAGTTTGCCAGAGTTGTCCACAATTATAGGCCTTACACGAATTATTGTTTGACCTAGCAACGATGAATCCGTCCAATCCAGTTATTTTACAATCACTGTATTGTTTGTTTTAAGGTCTAAGTATGGTTAAACTGGATTATGGTTTCTTCTAAAAGTGATCTTCCAGTTACTGCTTCCGTCAACCAACTGGTCCGTAGGGGGACCACTGTTATTTCAAAAGTATGTTAGCAACTGGTTGTTCTGTACCTGAAATTATGCTGAATACTTATGATTTATAAGTCGACCCTAGCAAGTTAATACGCCTAGCCTTTGACAAAGCACAACATGTTTCTCACAGTGAACCTGTATTTTCTATGACGCAGCATTGCTGACTTAGTGTGCATGTGACCCACAGTTTGCTCATTAGTACATCAGTGACGCGGCTTGATGATTCACTCAATTTGATGATATATTGTGTTAAGTTGAATGTTGAAATGATCACACGGTAGCAATCTGTTAGGACATCCATATCTTTCCGTCCAAAAACCGCCACCGTCCTTGAGAAAAAAAACGATTGACTTTGTCCTAGTTAGTGGACCTACTCAGAGCGACCGAAGAGTGACCTTGGCAAGTTTTTGCCCGTCAGACTTTTTATTCCGCTGTGCGCATTAGTGACACTAACTATTCTTTTCGGTAAGTGTCCTTTTTTATGATTCGGGAATGTTCTTATGGTCACTACGTACCATATAAGCACTTTGTCTTTATCACCTTGGTTGCACACGTTTTAGGGCGGAGCAAAGCTGTTTTTTTGTGCGCTTCTTTTGGCTTATCTTGGGAGCGAATACGGGGACAGTCGCGGTATAATTGGAGACCGAGATTCTCGTGTTAATTATTACCGTGACGAGAATCCGAATTCTGTCAAGCACTCCACTTTATCGAGAATGAACCAGCGTATCGTTTAGGAGGGCTTACTACACAGTCACTCTTATTAAACGGGCTAGTGAACCTGGGATTGACGAATGAAAACCTCGTGGTCTGCCAGCTTATAGGTTGGTGTCTTGTTTCGCAAAATCAACACTGATGCCAGCATATCAATATGCAGATGTTACCTCTTGTGTTCTACTGGTTTTGAAGCGAAACATTTTCATTGAGTATACAGTAACTTCCATTTACATTGCCATTCGATGTTGTTGGTCACTGTCTCAGTATTATGAAAACTGTTACAACCAATTGTTGCATATTCGGTTTTTGATTTACCGTTTTGTCTAATTTGTAATTAACCAAATTTGGTGTATCAATGATTACGATACGATGTAGATTGTACTCAATCTTTTGCCACCCCCAAATGAAGTGGAAATCGAAAGAACATGTGAGCAAACTACGTTGGGCCTCGCCATTTTGTTGGAACTGTGTCTGACTAAGTTCACTCTTCACTCAGTCATTCGGTTGTGCACGAAACTTTCGAAACACTCTAGCCATATATGGAGCAGCAAAGTGTTGAGCTAAACTTGATCCAGCTATCAGCGATAATTGTCAGAAAGGATAGCTCTCATCTAAGAAAAATAACTATCTTATCGTATACTGCATTCATAAACTGAGAACTCATTTAATTTGAGAATAACTGAGTTTAAACTTCCTACTATTACACACTTCATGTAACGTGAAGGACAAATGCAAAACTGCAGTGGCTGCAGATAAACACAAAATTTTATACTCTGAGCAACGCGTGGGGATAATGACAATCCATATCTTCATCCCTGGATGAAGGTGATTATACATTACTATTATTAACTATGACGGGTAACCTATTAATAATGTGGTAGGCGAAAAAGAATATGTGCCGGTCGTGCTTTCTGTGTAAATGGTTATCGTTTGCAAGCCCTCTCTGCTTTACAGAAAACAAAAGGATTTATCATATAGATTGAACATCACCCACAATTGATCGCAGCTGTCGCATTCCCATAGACTTTCCAGTCGGCCCATTTCGAAAAGAAGCACTAGA
>LUCH01017438.1:0-39560 GCA_013368495.1 Paragonimus heterotremus
TCCAAACGGCGAAAGTTGGGGAAATCACGTTCTGCGACTAGCATCCGTGCGTTACTTGCATTGTGTAGTGCCCGTAATTCCAGTTTTGAAGATTCGCTGTCTATCTTATATTGTTTGTTCCCGCTGACAGCGACTCTTGTCAGTGATGGGACTCAGCAGACATCCACCGAGACAATTCCCGTTGCTACCACTGCAGAATATCTGAACAAAACCATATGAAATGTCGTTAGTACCAGCAGTGATACTGGTCTCAGTGAAAACCCCCACCACCATCATCATCATCATCATCATAACAGCCATGCGCCTGCTTGAAAATTACAGTGGTTCGGGCCGCCGCTCACTTCAACAGTGACGTGGAATATCCTACAAGAAAACGTCACTAAGCAGGTTGAAAATTGTTAAAAGAAAACTAAACGGAAGAACTAGAAATGGTATGGATGCAGTTGCGCCATTGACTGCGACACACCGCCAACCCGGATAGCGTCTCTAACCAGCAATTTAAGTGATCACGAGGACTCCAGCCAGGCAGGCGATACCTACCCACTTTGTTCAGTGGAGCAGTCACGGTCTTTATACTAGGTGACAGCGTTGTTGCTTGACCACCAACGGTTGGTGGGGCTAAGTGAGAATATTTCGCCCGCATACTCCAGATCGGTCAATCTAGCACCAGGAAGAAACCCAACTGTAAATTCACTGGACTACTCAGACGCACCTCCCACAATGTTGTCCGTGGCAAAATTGAACAGAAAGGGGGAAAATCGGACATCCCTGACCAGCCCGAGGCTGTTTTCCATAAACTCTCATCCTGCTCGCAGAGTGAGCAAACAGGGATCTCAACAGATTCACGTATTTCCCTGTTACTCCCTTGCGAAGGAGGCAGCTCCAGAGAAAGTTACCAGCAACTAAATTGAAAGCGGCCTTTAAGTCAAAAAGACCACGACTGTCGGCTGTCTGTAACAGTACCAGTGTCCCAACGCACCATCGACTGGATCGGAATCCTGCCTGCTCTTCGCGCATCTGGCTTTCTCTGGGCTAAGTGAGTCGAAGTAAGGTGAGGCCAGTGAGTAACTTGGACGCAACAGACACCGAAAACCCGACTTATACTGCTAACTTCGCGAGGTGGTCGGGCTTGCGCATAGTTTTGATCCGGCGGGCTATACTGACTAGGACTTCGGCCATTCCAAGTGCAACCTTGTCAAACAGGCCAAAGGGGAGCAGTCAGACAAGAAGCAGTTACACTCATAGGATTGTATTCCGCACTACTGACCGCGAGTCGGAGTGTTTAGGTAGTGAGGCACGGTCCTATGGGCATACATCAGAACTATTTTTATAGTTGCGGCACTGCTGTCTTCCGTATCAGGAAGAAGGGAGTTAGGACAGGTACCCCCAAACAAAGAACACTCCGATTGCCCAACGGTTAACCGTGACCGCCGGCGTATTATCCAATACGGTCGAGAAACATCTATTATCTCCAAAAGCTTGATGTAGCTTCGAGTACATTCTCTGCGCGCAGCAGTGCTCAGAATGGGACATCAATGTCTTATTCACTGCGCCCTCGTGCTAGGCAAGTCCCTCACTGTCAAGTGAGTCAGACCCTTGAATAATTGACTCCGGGTGGGGTCTCCAAAGAAAACCCCATAACCTGTTGTCTCGCAGGTCAGACTTCTGAGTCAGAGACTCGGGGTGGAGTCCTTCAAGTCAACTCCTTCCGCGGCATAAACGACCGGAAAGTATCAGAAGTTATAGGTCTCCCGACACTGACGGCCAGTGTAAACGGCTGGCTGCTTCATCTATCTCTTTTATCTGCATGAGCTGTAGATATATACATTTCGAATAGGGTTCTCGTGAAAACATATTATTTGAGTGGCTCCAGTGCCCCAAACACTTGTGCGTGTGCTTGGGGCGTCGGCCGTTGGAATGACGCTTCCAGAAGCGCCGTGTACGCTTTCCAGTACTGGCATAAAAGCTTCAGTGGACACTTAGGGCGCAGATACTACAACCCTAGTCTCCAGTTTTAACTTCTATTTTGCCATGATTTGTGACTTAGTTTTAGTCCATTGTTCGCGTATGACCCTCTCTTGCGAACTGCGATGGAAAGACACGTTGTGGTGGACTTCAAATTCTGCTTTTCCCGCCACTTTCTCCGAGCTGAGCATGGCTGATAAGGCTACCAAAGAACCTAATGATTTTTTGGTTGTCTTGGCACGCAGCAAGCTCGCGAGCACAATATTTGACGTCTCGGAACAATGAAGATGCTAAGGGTGATTTGGCTGGCTCGGTTGAAGATGGTTTGTGGAAGGTTGTGTGTAATCGGTAAACCGTCCATTCGTCTTACCCTTTGAGTTAAGCCAAACTGTACTCCATGTTTAGACACTTATAACTGCTTCGTCCATTTGTCCTAACTTACGAGTTAGGCCAAGCACGTAGGTGAACGAGTGAAGTTACTGGGGACGAAAATGTGAGGATAGAATCTTAAATTATGTGTTTATAAGTGTGGATAAATCTACAAACATCCTCCGCCTTTTCTCAGCGCACAATATAGCCTTCGGTTTTCATGTGTTGTGGATGTCCCTCAGGATGACGGAAACCTTGCGTCACATAAAGTTTTCATCATTACGTCCTTCATCACATCTGATATCTGCAAGGAATCTATGTACGCATATAGGAAGGAACTTAATTGCTTCAATTATATCAAGAGGATAATCGTTCCGGATGATGTTGGTTTGCGCTTTCTTCGACCCATGTATAACCGGTACACCTTCCGCGGACTGGTCTAAGTCGACATCCATTGTGGGTGGTGTGCTAGACTTGTTTCTCATAATCACCGGGGAAGTGCGAACAACGGCTGAAGTGGTGGGAGTTGATACAAATAAGGATTCAAAACGTGCGCTTACCATGCGACTGAGGTTGAAACTGCTTGTCACAGAATGGACACACTTTTGCCTGTCAGGTGGATATATTTGGAGCGAAAAATCAGTCGATCGGCATCACAGAAATAGCTGTCCATCTGTAAAGGGTCACCGCAGTGTCCACACGACAATCTTGTTTTAGGCCTCTCCATCCACCTCTGTTACACACCGTATGCAGCTGAGCCCATGGGAAAGTCGTATAAAGGTAAGCCAATCTTTGCAAATTCCATTATCTTACTGGCAAAAGTAAAACTGCGGGCCTACTAAACGTCAAACTAGCAAGTTGTGCTCTGCAAGTCACCGCCCATGAATGGGGACATGACCTTTGTAAATGGAGATGAAAACTATGAAAGACTTTACCATTGAGGTAGAAAGGTCTCCGAAACACCGACAGAATGTGTGTGCATGAAAGCCACATTGGACGATAAAAAGTACATTCACATGTGTCCTCTACGCTATCCACGATGAAAGCGTCATCATCTTGTTGCACACGAAGCTGCCACGTTCAGGGTGACTACTAGAGAACCGCCTACCTTGCACTCAGATATTATTTCCAAAGGGAGTCGTGGAGTTTGTCCTTTGAGATGCTTTGGACAAGATGACTTGCGAACGTGGTCATTCTGTGACTAATGTTCTTCACGTACCAGTCAACACCCGCACCCTCACGACGGTGGCACAACAGGTCGCTTGTACTTCGTACTCTCGCAGCAGCCACTAACTGTGGATCCATATTTTCTGAATGGCGACGGCTAGGACGTCTCTTAGGTGCGTCCTCCTCTGCGACCGTCCG
The DNA here is from genome assembly GCA_013368495.1 of Paragonimus heterotremus. Lineage (NCBI taxonomy): Eukaryota > Metazoa > Platyhelminthes > Trematoda > Plagiorchiida > Troglotrematidae > Paragonimus > Paragonimus heterotremus. The sequence goes on from LUCH01017438.1 coordinate 3,700, forward strand.
TTTGCGTTCTCCAGCCTATTGTTCGTACGACTGTCAAAGTGGACAACATCGCTTTGCGCATAGATGGCCCACTTCGACTCAATGTACAGCCAATTACACAACAGATAATTCAGAAACTTCCCATCCGTTGGGCCGATGATATATAAATCACGTGTGAACCTACGGTAAACTGTGTAACTTATTCCTCCTCACTGTTTGCCGCAACCATCCAGTGGAGGTGGAAACGACGGCGAAAAGTGTTTGTTTTTTAACGAAAGTGACGGATGAATTTTGCCCACCTACATGCTCACGTATGGCATCATGTACATGAAAGTAACAACAGGATGTTGTAGCCGAACGTGTTACCCTCACTTGCGCAGTCATCTCAACCATGACAAACCCCTTCGTCGCAATCATCTCCCCAATCATTTCTCGAAAAATTTCGGAAAGTCTACGTAGTGAACCACACTTCTTACTACGAAGGTACCCGTATACCACAGGTCGGCCGTGTCCCATACCGTCTGTTACGAGAAACTGATATAAGTTCCAGCTTCGAAAGGCCTTCTCACATTTCGCGTCTGGTTGAACCGTACCTGGGAAAAACGACTTAGTGCATCGTTCACTAAAAGTTGCTTTCAGTGATTTAAATAGCAGACACGACAATGTGTGAAAGACAGATAGTATAGAACCCAAATAATACAATGCTATGGATTGGTACGTTATTCGACAAGAAATAGCAATAACCGTATGCGATTTTTTGATACGCAGGGCACCAATAGATCAAACGCGAGTAGACCATGACAGCAAGAAAATGTAACGTGCAAACGGAGTGGAGGCACTGAAGAACGGCGTTTCTTTGAAGAACGAGGGCCCAACGGGAATCTGGCTTGATAACAAAGACCGACAAGCATGAGCCAGGGGCCAGGTTATTCGTGAACACAAATTACACATTCGAAAACTCAAATGGTGTCAATCACACGACAGCGGACTGTATTACAAAAATTCGAACCAAACGTCTTGTCACTCGTACGTCAAGAACACTAGTCGCAAACCGTTACTTCTTCAGTTACCGTGGATTTTAAAAACACTTCCTCACATATTCCGCTGTCTTACTTTGATACCTGATTCCGAAATTAAACTCACCAAAATATGTGTTGTCGACGAGAATCCGTTCGTTCTCATTCCATGATAACTGAAAATGACTTTAATGTACGTTATTTCTGATGCTCACCCTCACTGATTTCGCTGGTTTCTTGCGGAAATGGATGTATAAAACTTGTGTAGTGTTCCCGCTACAATATATTCTTGTACGAGGCAGAAGTACAAAGTTTGTGGTTTCACAACAGATTCTACCTCGGCTTGATTGTTGTTCATCCGCACAAATCACGTGTAGCGTTTTGTACACTATTTTCTATTTCATAATTCTCATTGCTATTCATACTTTTCACTTTCTACAACTTCACGTATACAGCCGACGTCAAGACCAACTTAATCAAACTAATCAATAAATATAACTCACATTCTTGGGTCGCGAGCCATGTGTTATCTCTGCGTCCAGTGTCTCTAGTAAACGGATTTTTGGATAATTGGAAGTTAACAAAATCAACTGGTTATTGCGGCAAATTTCTTTATTTATCTGTTATCAGAATTATCTCCCTTGTGGCCTCCAAGATTATTTAGGCACAACACGAAAGATTGTATCCATTGGATACTGCATTTAATGTAGTGGAATTCTAGACCAACACAGCTTACCGAACAATTGAGTCAACCTTTTCCATTTTTATCACCTTTTTAGTCTCGTATTCACACCCGAAGTTTGTATGGTGTTCGGATCTACTACGCACGTGAATTGCTGAGATTGTGAGTGTGTGATTTCTGTTGAGTGTTGTGGCAGCTACCAGTAGTCGGGCTCCCAGCGAGGTTGCGCAGTTTCGTCGTCTAACAACGGAGACAGAAGACAGTGCGGATAAGGTAGAAAAAAATGAGAATGGACAAGAGGGGGATCGCACCAATGAAATTATATGAGGTTACTGCAGCGACATCCTAATACAGCTTGATTTTCGTTGATATTTTGTTGCTCAATTTCACACTTTCTGCCAACGCATGTTTGTTTGGCTCAACTGTACGTCTTATTTCCGCCGGCGTAGAAATTCTTCACATTTCCCTTTCGCGCGCTACATGCAGGACGACTACTGGCTGTGCACTTACTTGCTTTTCGGTCACGACAATTTACAGAATACTGCGCAGTTTATTGCTGTCCTGTAACTCATCGAATCTGGAGTGAGACTTTGTGGGAGATCTCCCACACTATACGTATCCGACTGCCAACGGTTATCTTAGGATAATCTAGTCATCCAGTTGCTTCTCGAATGCAACGACAGAGGTTGCCATGAAAATCGCTAACAGAAGTGTGTTGGAACTGGTCCAACAGAATAATACCCAGTATGGGCTAACTATCGAAAACCAATCGACAGTGAAGAACAGGGACTCAGTGCGTTGACTCTTGTGTATTTTTATCACCCCTGGGAAACAGAGTATACAGAGAAAGCACGCCAAGTTAGTGAGGTATGGGAAAAGTTGCGTTTGTAGCCCCGGACGGATAACTTCATTAAAACAGAAGTAGGCGAAATACCAAAATCATCAAAAATGCAAAAATGAATGCGGCTATCAAAAATACCATCTGCTGTACTTGCTACAGAACTATCCCCCAGAAGGCCAGTATGATACACAGTATGATACACACAGTATGATACACATGAAAAATAATGGCATGGGTTGGGAATTGTCGAAGTTCGGAGGAGGGTCGGTCGAGAAATGGCTATTGTGCTGTAAGGACTTTCATTCAGGTTATTTAGTATTTGGCGCGTTTCCTGTTTATAGCAGCGGGTTGCCCAAACTCAAAATATCGTGGGAGAATAGTGGGTAGGTTTGTCCAGCGCTGTACGACAAGCATCTGGAATTGTCTCCCCACACATCATGTTTGGATAGTCTGCAAAAGAGAAAACACAGTGAGGTACCCGAACGACAGGCGGAAAGGGACAACTCAACAGGTCAACTTATCCGTTCGACTTGATAACTTTACAGCTGATGACTTCACGGACCCTGCAATCGTGAGTGATTGCCTTCGGTTCGCTCTTCTTCCTGTGCTCCTGTCTAAAGTTGATGGACTAAAGAAGGAAGATGGTTAACGTAGGATTAGACCGGATCCAGAACAACGCCGTTTGGGTTGCAGACTTGGTGTCGCATCATATAATTCCAAAGGTATGAGAGCCAAAACAATTTGTTTTTTTTCTCACGAATGCGTGTATGCTATAAAAAATACGTCATTTCCAGAAATAAGGAACGTCAACATAATGTGTAGAACGGCTTTCGAAACTCCCTACCAGGACGATTATTCCTAGAGGTAGAGGGAACGGGGATTGGGGTTGTGAGGGTTGCAGGGTTTTCCGGGGACGAGACGCTTTTCGTTGGCACTACTGGGTGAGGTGTGCCTCGGGAGATGTCGCGGAGGGTTAACAGGAAATTCGCCTTGACCTTCAGGCTAACTCTGTTGCGAAAGGTTTACACTTCTGATGGCAACAAATGATCATTCATGCTCAATGTAGCCAAGAAAACACCATTGACATGCTTAGTTTTGGCGCGAAATAATGCGCTGAAGAATAGTTGCTACAGTGTTTTACGTTTGTGACCTTATGAAAAGCTTAGTCCTCATGACCCAACAATGGTTTTGCCGTCAGACGGGAAAACTTTCTTCCGGCATTCGCATGTCTGCCGAACTTGGCATTTAGGTTGCAAGCGTTTCAGCACCAATCTAGGTGAGATCGTCGGTGCATAAGTTCTTTCATTCAAATGGATGGAATTCCAAAACGAAGAGATGGCTCACTCAATCAAGTCACCAAGACCGATCAATCAGATTCGAGGCAAAAGTTCGACGGCACCGGGGAATAGCCAGTCGGACTGCAGACTTAAAATTCAAGGACAACAAGAAAGAGTTGATCAAACACCGGGGCAAAGTTCGGATGCAACAAGAACCCACCAATGGTAGGTCAAGTCAGGAGTCACAAGCGAAACAAAGAGACCAACCAGAATTCAGGTCAAGGGGCCAAATCACTCTGCTATATAAGAGCGGGTATCTATCAAGCGTCGCCAAACTCCACACTTGAAAACTATACGCAGAACCACCAACGCACTGATGATGTTGCCTCGAATGGTGATGGGACGTTTGCAACCTAAATGCCAAGCTTACCAAACATACCGATACCAAAACTATCACCGCGATCTACGAACCACACCACCACTGTTCGCAACTATCGGACAAATTTTCCTGTTTCATTATATTGAAATTTTAGGAAAGGATTATTTTCCCACTTTTATGAGATTGAATTCTATTATGTTCGGCCACTAATTTCCCGCCCCAACTTGATTGCACGATTTCGTTAAATTATGATTACTCATCATGTGACTGAACGTGCACATATTTCATGCTTATGCCTATGAAATACCAGAACAATTCCCAATAACGGCAGCCAGCTATTTTATACAATGTAACCCGCCACAAAATTATACCTTTGGTTATTTAAAAACCACAATTATCTCAGACGGTGAACGAATATCATCGGTTGACCGATAGGGTTGAACGCAGCATGTTCCGGTGCGCAATTCAAACTTAATCCGTGCGCGCTTATTGGTTTCGACTGCACGATATAATAACAAAATACCGAATGACGTTCAGGTTTAATCCGAGTCTAAGCTCCCGTTGTACAGGACGAAGTGACTGATGTCAATCGGGTGAGCAGGATATTTTTACCGGGACGTCACAGAAGAGCACCCACAGCTGCGACTGTTGTATTTGAGGATGGACTTCAGCGTGAAAAGAAAATTAATACGACATTCGTCGTGTTGTTCCAGTTGTTTTGTCTGTTAATTTCCTGTTTTTAACAGAGCACACTGCTGACGCCGTGCTGACTGATTAAACGTTGAAAGATTCCTGCGGAATTGACCAATCATTATGTGAACTTCCATGCGTCAATCTATGTGTTAGGTGTCACGTGTTAAGCAGACGTTCTTACACAGACTCCGTCTTTCGTCTCCCCGCTCGCCTGTTACATTCAGTGACCACGCTAGGGTTAGGAAACAGTTTTCAAGTGAAGAATTGCAGCTTGCTTTCACTATTGGGATTCCACAAAAAATGTTACATCTCTCCATATTTTTTATTACACTGATCGTTCGCCGAAGAGCCATTGCAATAAAGGCCACTAAGTCGGTCACTGCCTCTCAAAAGTTTCATTTTGGTTAAGATTTCTCATCTGGGCTTCAAGCTCGGAGACGACTGGCGCGTCAAAACCCGCCCGCCGGCAAAACACGCTGATGAACTTGCTTTCAGGGAAGTCGTTTAGAACCAAACTGGGGAGTGAGACCGTAAAAATGGGATGAAACAGCGGACATCAACCTTCCAAAAGCCCGCTGACTCCCCGTGCCTTGTTTTAAAGCTAAGGAAGGTTTAGGGTCAAGCAAAGTGAAGACCAGCGGTTGTGGATAACGCGGCGAGTAAACGAGGTTTGTATGGTCGACATTTGAAGTCGACGTGAGGGTAAGTGGATAATAACGCGGGAAGATAACGCAGTGGTACGACCAACAAGCGTGAGTGATGCCTTTAAGTACGCGGAATACTTGTCGGCATCTCGACTCGCTCGAACAAACGTTCAAATATATACAAAGTTTCGGAACAAAATGAGTACACATGGCAGTCGTAACTTTAACATAGTCGGTAATAAGCAAGTAAGGTCGTCACAAAGGGAGCTCCACGAACGCCGCCAGTGGCATGGCGAGTACATCATGCCTCCCACACGAGAGCTAAAGTTTCTCACCCGCCAGGGTTTCCAAAATAGCCCGTTGAAGAACTGACCGAACGGGCTTTGGAGCGGTCAGTGGAAGAAGTGACGTCCCGGGAAGTTTGCAAGCGGCTCCTGGGGAATTCGTCTACGGAAATGGAGCTGGTTACTGAAGTCGGGCGACATATCGATGCACTCGCAAAACGACCGCGAGAGGAATCTTGGATCTGAATTTGAGGTGAATGCTGCTACTCAAAAGAACGTGGATTTGGAAACGTATGCGAACAGATTGAAAGATGAACAGCTGTTACTATTGTCACCGGTTTGGTCAGTTTACACAAAAATGTGGTCACAACGACGGAAGAACCTCAGTTGGACCAGCCTTTATATTTACTCTATCATTCTGCAGAGGGTTTGATTGCAAGGATGCACACCCAAACCGGGTGACTCATTTGACGATTGCTTGATCACAGTAGCGGGGGTTTCCCGCGGCCCAGATTACCACTGACAGCCTTCGAGTCTTTTTCCTCATTGAAACTGGAGCATCCTACAGACCTGTAGGCCAAAAGTGGCGGTTAATCTGGCGAAGGGCAACTGCTATCACCCTCACAGTAAGTTAACAGCAGTCGGCGGGACGAACTTCAAGATCCAGGGACAACCGGAGGTTGGTTTGAGCGCGGCCGTAATGCACCTCAGACACCACATGACGGTTGTCGGTCAGTTGCAGCGGGGCATGATTTGGTCTAGGAGAAACAGTGTATCAAACAGCCGATGATACGGCAACGGGTTTCTACAGTAAAGGCAATGAGATCAAACACGGACGAAGTTTTCTCTGTAGTTCTTCCTGTAAACAAAATAGAATCGCAGGTATAGGAACCGTTGTTGGTTTTCTGTGGACAAGCTGAGAGGTTGAGTCAGATGGTTATGGAGTACTTGGATATTTTCGCACGCAGTGTGACAATGCCAGGGTGCACACGTGTGGCAAAACTTCATGTGGGTACATGCAATTGTGTGCTGTTGCCAACACCACCCAGACGGGTACCAGCCTGCTACCAACCGCAGTTACGAGAGATGGTCGCACGGGCGCTCGAAAATAACACTATTTAGTCCTCCAGTTCACCATGGGCCGCTCCAGTATTATCAGTAAACGATCGATTCTTTCTGTCGATTACCGTCTTTTGAATAGCGTCACAAGACGAGGCTCTTCCCCCCTCCGACGCACGGACGCTGTATTTAAGAGGCCAAACAATTGTTGTTGGTTCAGTATACTCGACCCTCCATCCGGCTACGGGCAGTTGTGGGTTGACGAGGTAGACAAGAACGGAGCAGCTTCCATCTTACCCTCCGGGTATTATGAACTCTATAAAATGTTGCTCGGTTTGGTGAACATCCCAGCGCATCATGCAAGCAGTGCTTTTCGTTGTGGTGTCTATAACTCTTACCTGATGAAAGGCTGGCTGATCTTTTCTATGCTGACGACAAGGTGTTGTCGTCTGGCAATCGTCAAATAGTTAAGACAATGTTAGGTGCTATTTCGGACTCTGCTAGACACTCTGAAATACACTTTGCAGCCTCTAGTTGGAGAACGCTCGCGTAAGACTGTGATAACCATGCAGATTTAATATTGGATGATAAAATTTTGAAGGCTGTTGAGTGGTTTGTATAATCGATAAGCTGTATCGGCAGCGGTGGTAGTACAATGCGTGGAATAGAAACGCGTATGTCTAAGAGTATAGCGTTACTGACAAATCCAGGACACCACTGGTAACAGAAGCATCTCTCTGAGGCTTAAGGATTGTGTATATAAAGCGACAGTGCGGGTCGTATGATTTTACGGCTGCGGATCATGACCGCTGATGTTAGAGGATGCGAATCGTTCACAGGAATGTGACCGTTTATTTGTGTTTCATCGTTTGCATTGGTTGACACCAAAGAGTAAGTGAGGAACAGAATATGTTGCCGGCAATTAGCGGTGGTTGTCGAACAGATTCTTTTGTTAAATCTTCATATTTACACAGCCCTAGATGACCAGCCTATTTATTGAAGATACTAACTAGTCTCTGCCACTTTGAATACCATTTGCGGACGCTGTATCCGACCGGCGTGAGTTTAATGGATAATGGTCAAAGGGTTGGTCTTTGTAAGTCAGGTTCGTCTCCGGGGCTGAAAACCTTACGACTCACAAATTCGGTGGCTGGAGATGTTAGGCGGGATGGTAACCAATCAAGCCTGTGACGCGAATGTTTTCGTTGTTTGACCGAATTCCCAGTGGATTAAGTGCACTTTGGGACCTGGAGCAGCGGAATCCGTGAGAAAGCTGTCTTGCTGATGGCGCTTCATTTTCGCTTTGGGCCCGGTTATCTGTTTGCAAGGTGTAAACATTTTCAGGCTGAATGTTTGGATATAGACACAGCTATTCTCATCGGTAAGATCCTTTCCAGCTCTACTTTTTTCTCTCTTCCTGACTAGGGATTGCTTTTGTCAACGGCTGAGTGGCAGTTAATCATCACTGAGAACCACTGTCTGTGATGATGAGGACAATCGTCATTTCACATGGTCCATCACATCAGAACCACCTGGCAAACTTATTTATCTATACTGGATCGTCTCACCCAGGTTGGCTTCCGCCCAAATCCAGCTAAGTGCAAACTGATACTAGAGGAAGGGGACAATTTGGGTCACATCATATCCAGGGACGGCATTCGTGCCGACTAGGCCAAAGCGATTCAGTTAGGAGAGTGGACGGTCGCACTGACTCTCAATGGAGCAGGAAATGTCCCGGGTCTGGTCTCATGTTAACGGCAATTCTTCAATTTTGCACTGACTTCACGACCAATGAATGTCATAATGGAAAAAGATTGTGAGTTTATGTGGGCGAAGTCCAATCGGCGAAGTTTTGACCAAGTGTGTAGGGCCCAGCGGGAGTCCCCAGTACTAGCCTTCTCCGATTTCACCGGGAGGAGGACGTTCTTTTAGTGGATACTGAAACCAGTCACCGGGGTTCCGGAACAGGGTTGACTGAGAAAACTGAGACAGGGACCGAACATGTTGCATACGGACGTAGATCCCGTGAAAAACGAGAAAAGAACTACTGCACCACAAGAAAGGATGTTCTAGCGTTAGTGTTCTTTTATAAACAATGCGGTTATCAACTGCCTCGTAAAAACTTCATGGCGCGTACTGACCATCAGTTAATGTCGTGGTTACTATAGAGCAACGTTCACTTGTGACATCCGGAATAAGTTGGTGACAGCAAATTGGTAACAGAATAAATCTTGTTAATGCATTCTATTTGGCGGTATACTGAAGTATACGACTCTGTTTCAAAATACTTCATGATAATCAAATCAAGCGTGACAGTCTCAAAAACAAACTACAGAAAATACAGCAGCGGTTCAGCGGACCATAACACGATCAACGCCAAGTTGTGGTAGACCCCCATTTACTACGGCATTTAGCACAGACACCTAAAACGAGTCGCACGATTTCCAGCGCGAGGCAGGACAAATTTAATTTGACTTAATCTCAGAAAATCAACGAACAACCAAGGCTCTGGAGAGTTTGTTAACAGTTGCCCTGAGCGACAAGCGAGAAACTGCATTCATCCGACAACGATACCCAAATGCAATATAACTGATAGATTATAGTTTGTCAACATTTCCATGGCATTTCCATAGCTGGCCGGTCAGCCGTATGATATATCTGTATATTTTGCAACTCTGGTTTGAACAGTTACATGAGCTACCTCGCCGTCGCGGCAAATTATCTCCGGCAAGCTTTCCCCGTTAATATCATTGGTATATCACTGTTCTGCAATATCCTCTTATAGTACTTTTTAATTTCTCGTAAATCTCCGTTGGCAGTCAACTTTATATTACATCATTATCCATCCGAACGTTAGCAATGGGCGTCTCAACTAGTTTCCGTTCTCCAATTGAACGGATAGTGTTTTCTGGTTTGTATCTCTCCACCCAAGCTTAAGCACTTCCAGGTCGATTATTTTGATTGTCCCACCATAGACTCCGCCTCTACTACATTCGTTTCTCGAATTCCCTAGTTGGGAGTTCTGCCCTACGGTCATTGGTTTGCATGGTATCGCAGTAATCCGCACAGGTTGTGCATTCCTGGAGCTTTACCAGTAGAACACAGTTTTCTTCGCACCTTTATAACCGCTTCAAGAATACACCTCCATTTGCTCAATGCTACTATCGGACTGTTTGCCATGTTGAATCTGACAGGCTGGGCATCATGATCTCCACGCCAGAAATTGGTGCCCAAGCCCAGATCGTGATTAAGTTCAAGCCTATAATTGACTAAAGTCCTAAGAATGTGACGGGTACATTTGTACAGGCCGTCTCATGAAGAGGTCGACGAACAATGATAATCCACGAAGCATCCATACTACAAAACTCATGCTGGTCACCTTTTCGAGTTGACACGGCCACCAAAGATAAAAATCCACTATCCAACAACACCAAAATAACTTGTTATGAAGACATTAAGCAAAAGCATGAGAGAGGGATACACCAGGAATATTTATCGTAACCAATAAACACAGATGTGATTCAACTTCCGTCCACACATCTAAACTGCCGCGGCCTCTTCCCATTGTCTGAAGAGTACCTCCTCTCAATTTATGCAGCAAAATCCATTATTTTACGCAAAACAGGGTAGAAGTTAAGCACTTTTACAGGAAAAGCAAGGTTACTATTTTCGTGGAAAAGACGCGCACAATGTATTACAGCTTCAGCCAAATAGTAAACCTGAGGTATAACGGTTAAATAAAGTTCATCAGAACGGACAATCCTACAACAACCCCATCGTTAGTGAAGACTCACGACGTTGGTGTCAAAGAAGCAACTAACGTTGAGGGCTTGACGACTGGCGTGTGTTCCACAGAAAATTGATGAAAGCGCTCCTGCCTTCATTCATTTCCTCCCCATTAATCCTTCTCCTTACGTTGGAAACCTTCCTGGTAGTGACTGCGGACATATTTTGCTAGGGAAGAAGCGATCGTCTAAGTTGCACGCGCAAAAATTCATTTCTTACACAAACGGCAATCTTGATGTATTACTAAATCCTGATATCATTTGTTTGTGGGAACTTGTTCTCACATAGTTTTTCTCCCCTACCTCCCGTTGCCAGACACTTTTTTATATATACCCTGGTTTAATTTGCGTTTAATCCTTCTGCCATTGTGCAACTGTTGCGAGTGACCATACTCACGTTAATCGTTAATATCGGAACTCGTATATTTGATGGATCCAATATCCGGGTTTTCTGATGTTTTCTTATGTTCAGTTCACGCTAAAGTTCGTGTACCTCAGCACTTTATTAATAAGAGACCGCCAATACGACCGTATTACCTTTTGGATCTGAATCAGTTGCCTGGCGAGCTCAGAACTTGCGGACACTCGTTGCTCACAGACACGTCTATTCTTACTCCAGCCTACTGACGGACAGTGAGAGTAAACTAAGCGTTGTTCGAGCAACCACTAAAGGTCCGGGGTCAACAGTGGAAAATGTAATTTCTACACCCCACTGTTTTTTATCATTTCCAGTAAGTTCCATCGAAGTAGGATCCGCTTGACCGTAATCTTCTAGAGAGTCGAGGAATCATGAATTTAATGCTAAAACATTAGGCTCTGCTTGTAGCATTATCCGTGGTGATGTTCACTGGGTGGAAACCATGAGCAACCTAACACCACGCGAACACCACAGTGATCGCGGTAAGTTCGTGTGCATCAGACGCTGCTCAGTGATGATACACTGCGCAGCTCGGTCTGGTCGACGAATATCAAGACCTGTATCTATCACTATCCGAACCAATAATTCACACACCGTTAGGCAAACAGTACTTTCAACTTTTTCCAGTCATGGAAAACAGGTAAAGGTCCCCAGTCATGTAGATACAGAATATGACCGAACCTGTCAAGACAAGAGTGTTACACAGATTTCGACAGTATCCTCAAACCTGCTGATGTCTAGAACGCTGGGCGGTCATAAGATGTATTTAGGGCTCGTTAAGCCTGCAAATACGAGATGAAAGAGGGCTTAGAGTGGTCCTGGCATTTGCTGGCTCTCATCTCCAGTACGAACATCCAACTGAAAGCAATTTTATGCAGTTTTCATTATTTTATACTTCATTCAGCTAACATTGCGTAACTGCTACATCAAACCACATTGTACATTTTAGTTTGACCTGAACAAGAGCAAGAACACAACACGTTTTCGACTAAACTACGTCACAGGTGCTTGTTGGTTCTTCCTACGACGCCAGTGGTTACCATCCAGTTTAAGACATCCTATTTGGTAGAGTTACTTTCAGCTCCGTTATTTCGAATCCTCAGCTATGCTTGGAACAATCTTAATGCTTTTCAGCGTCATCGGACGCCTCACGAACATTGTCAATCTTCGGGGAGTCCAGTACTTGGCTTCACTAGTTATTTTTATATCGAGAATTATTGCAGTTCCCACATCTGTGCAACAGTGGGGCACTATTCCAGCAATACAAGTAGACGGGGTTCATAAAATTTAGGGATTCAAACAAACTCATGATCACCGACATTCGTGCGATTTGGTCAACCTTACAAGTGTTTCTTTCATGAAACCGAAATATCGCAGTACTACATTACGCTCCAAAAGGGACCTCTGGAATTGTAGTAAAAATCCAGTTTTTTGAAGAGCTTCTGGCGTAATTGCCAGAAGGCCGGAGGTGACTACGTTTCCCTCAACTGGAGCGACAACCGAGGCAATATTATAACAACCTCAAGTCCCCACACGGTGGCTCCTCGCGTTGCACACGGTCATCTTTCAGACTACCGTGCTCAAAAGCATTGAAACAATAATAGCCGGGAATTGATTCCGTTTAGCGGACTTTCCTCTGGCGCAGAGACTGCGGCGTTCTATGATTCCACACTGGAAGATGGCTTTTTCCAACGCACACAAGAACATACCCGCAACAGCAGAGCATTACCTATTTAACCCAAGCTTACTCCCAACCACTGAGCCACTCACGGTAGTCACCGTCACAGTCAGTGCACTTCTGGATGTCAGCAACCATAGATTGATAAGATTCACGCCGCCCAGTCAAGTTCTAGTTAATTCACTGCCCAAGCCTACTCATCGAAACCTCCCTTAGGCCAGTCTCTACCCAATCTAAGAGCGTCTGGAAGAAAATCTCCGGCACGCGGCCGAATGGCTTGTCACACATGACGATCACTGGAATCGTATCACTGGCAGGTTGAACGAGGCCATAATGGAAATTGCACCCGTCTCCCAAGGAATAGACGAAAGTAAGTCTCATCTCCTACCATATACGCGACGTCCCATACAAGAAAGGAGAACTTTGTGAAATGGGCTTCTGTCAGTTAGCGCCAGAACGCACTTACATTTTACAAACCATTAAAAATCATTGCATAATGCAGGTTGGGGCGGATCAGCCTGATCAGTAGCTGGACCTCGCAGAAGCCACTGCTCCTCGTTTTGAGAAAATTTGCAGACGGTGCAATAACCGCAAAATCCCGTTGAGTGCAACAACCTTTGAAAGGTTGGCTAACACCACAGGTTATTGTCCAACTGACTATCGAACTATTTCGCGTTCATTGCGCAGCCATGCTCAGTGACTCTAACGACGTGGAACAAGCCATAACTATGAGTCACGCCACTGAAATGCGGATCTTCCTCAATTTAGTGAAGTTTTTATTGAATCTTCTTTTTCCTCGCTCGCTCAGTCACTTGATCCAAAACCTAAGGTTAGAAGAGACGTGGTCACACCGTTTATTGGGAAACCGGATCGAAGTTGGGCTGGACGGACACCAGGTTTATGGAGCTCGAAACAGTGGACTCAAACACTTTTCTGTTCAAGCGCATGCTACACCATCTTAATAACCCACCCTCGGCGCTGCCCCTGCGGCATTCGAGCGGTGAGATCACTTCTGAAACCGCCGTCGTTGCCGCATTGTTCAGGATAATTACGCTGCCGTGCGCACCTCTTGTTCATCACCATCCTCCCAGTAGGTATATCCACGAGTACTTAAACCGCCTCTTTTACATGCACAAGTCTAAATGCACGACGATCAGTATTTACTTTCCAAGCCTGATTCCTTTAGTCCAATGGTCCCGAACTTGATTCCTCTAAAGATACTTAAGGGTGCATCTTCCTTACTGGCCAAACCGCCTCATGACTTTTCACTTCGACTCTTCCTGTTGGTATCCTTCTCAAAGAATGGAAGGCTACTGTCATCTCTAATAACAGGTCGAATGATCAGCGCTCTTTCTTCTGTCATCTACCGATTAATCTAACGAACATTTTGTGCGCAATCTCAGTGCCCACGAAACCGCCTGATCGGCTACCACATGATCCATTTCTACAGAATGTGGAAGAATACGACATCAGAGGTTTTACTCACCATGAGACCACCTCGCTCCTTGATGATGGAATCTTTCGGATTAAAGTCAGTTCTGACGTCTCCTCCCTCACACCTATCTCAGTGGATGTGTTGCAAGGATCCACCGCTGGTTCACAATTGGTTTTCAATCTACACCAAGGATTTGCCGCAGAGAAGATTTTCGGTCATCCTTTCTGTCATGAGAGCGACTCAAATATCTACAATTCTCCTGATCCCAGCACCTTGTACACCGACTCAGACGCAGTTTAGCGGTGATCAGCGGAGTAGTGTTTTCCCAATAGCGGCGACAAATATGTAGGGATGCAATTCTGGCGACATTCTTGCAATGCACCTTGCAGAAACGGGAATGCGTGTTGCCGTAGTGAGAATTAAAAAAGATCTGGGCATGTGGTTACCGTCCAATTTTTCTTTCTCGTTCTCTCACGAAGTGATCGACAGGGTTTATGTTCAACCATTGCTCGGAAGCGATGACGCAGTTGTTTGGTCCGGCCTCAAGGAAGGCATAAATGTACTCGAACGTGCACAACGAGCAGCAACAAAATCTTAGTACGTTTCTGGGATGTTCCGTAGGAGTCTCGGCCTGAAATTCTTGATCCTTCTTTCACGGAATACGGAAGACTGTGGGCATATATTATTATCTTTTTTTTCTGGAGGGCTGACAGGGAACTCCACTCTTACATGTCCAAATGGGACAAGAGATCACAATGAAGGGCTTCCCAACAGGAGACTTAAAACAATGATCTGATAGAACTTTTTCTGACACATAGCGGTCATCTATTAGAATATCCCTACGCAAGTTGCCGTTAATGCTCGTGCTAGGATGTAGTTTAACGCTTGTTGTGCGTTTGTCTGCTTAACAAAAATATCCGATGAGGGATAATATCCTGCCTTTTTCCTTGTCTGTTGCTAAAACATTGACACCATCTAGAAAAAGATGTGCCACATCACTTTTTGGTTATTGCACTTCAGAAAAGCCAAAGCCAGCGTAATACCAGAAGGGGAACATACAGGCCCAAGGCACCCGGGATATCCCCCTACGACGCGCACCAATCAGTGAATCCCACGAAGTTATGCGTGATCCGACGAACCAATAAATGCCTTCCTCATTATCCAACGGTGGAGGAGATAATCTACTGCCAAGACGGTTATTGGGGGGGGCGCTCGTAAACCGTGTGTTTAGTGTCATACCTGAGTGAACAAATATCCAGCGAAATCAAGCCTCTCACCAAAACTGTGAAAAATCCCTAGAAAGTGAATAAAGAACTTGCCTGCAAAGCAAACTCGACAACCAGGCACCACTCAGTAATAGTGAAAATGAAGTAGAATTGGGTTCACCCAAACAAACGGTCTTTGATTGGATCACAGCAAATCTCTGTTTGCCCCTCGGGGAATTATACTTTGCCCAATAAAAAGTACATAAGGAAAATTTTTGAATTTGGCGGATGGACGTTCTCAGGGCACAGGCTGAATATTCGTGAACGAAATGGTAACGGCATCAGAAGTAAGAATAGAGATCATTGGTAGTATTTATCTTAGGACGACGATAAAATATGCAAACGTTTTTCACCAACGATCAAACCAAGTACAGTAACACCAAAACTTATCCAACAGACCTTAACAAAAACAGCCGTCGTGTCCTCAGGTTCAGATGTGTAGCAAACATTTGTAGAATCTTCGGTCTCGTTTACTCACTAACTTCTCAGCATCTTGTCAGACCATTCCATATTCCATCATCGCTGAGCAAACAGCATTATACAGAACTACTTGCGCGCTCATTTAGTCAGTTAGCGTTTCTGCGCCTCGACAATTATCCTGAGGAAGCTTTAAGAATAAATTGAATGGAGGTAACTAATCTGAAGTGAACATGATAAAGTATCACGCAGAGGAATGGCTGCGTCACCAAAGAGTAGAGGAAATGTATTTGTTTATTCCTATGAGTGGGAACATCCGTTTCTGATTCAGCGGCATGTTTGAAAGAAACGGTGCTATACAACTTCATAGATAAACAAACCTAGGTGTGATCGCGTTGCGAAGACTCTGGTTAGAGGAGAACATCGAAGACGAGGCCTTCGGAATTGACAATTTCAACTGCCGTCGTGTGAAACAACATGTGCCACAGAATGCACGGTGGAGGTGTTGCTACTTACATCAATACCAAGCAGCGCGTTTTTGTGCGAGTTCAATTCGCCTGCTTTACTGTTTGCACAAGCCCACATTTTCAGTCGATCATCTTTTACTTCCAGCGGACATTTTTCGCTTACCTTCCAAATGGACTATCATTTCAACTGATTTCATGCCGCTCTTCTTGATGTCTGGAACCTGCACGACACTGTAACCGTCGCAAGCCGCCTACATGCGTTTTCGGATTCAGCTCACCCTAATAACACGTAACGTTTCTCACTTCACACGCGCTTTCTGCCTGTCCATTTCGACCGTTATCTTAAGCTCCTTATCACAGTTGTTCACATAATAGGCTCACCACTTGTTAAAGTGATCGCAAAATCAGACAGAAGTGATATTTCCGACATTCACGGCAGGTTAGGAGCAAATGGTTTGCAGGTTTGAGCTTGTTCGTTTCAAATAACTCGTTTCGTTATCGGTTGGGTAGCTACCCAAATAGCTGTTCTAGAGTTTCTTGCCTTTTTGAAGCAACTTTTATTCGTGTAAGTAGATCGGGTAATTGTGCTGTTCGCCGGTATGATGTTTTAACACCGCAACGAGTCGGAAACGGTCACTTGCACAAAAAGAGATTGTCCAAATGTTGCGAAATATTGAAACACAAATTTTAGGACAAACAATTAGAGCTTTTCGAATGTACTCTAACAAAAAATCGGCTGTACCTAAAAATTGTTCATCTTCGCACTTTTGTTGAGAAGTGTTGTGCTTTCTTCTAACAGACTCATGTTGGCATCTGTAGTAGAATTCGCGTTCTGAAAATGCTTTCGTCGAAACCTCCATGGTAGAATATACATTCCTGCTCAGCAGATATGTTAGATGAACAGTAAACATTTGAAATATAGTGCTATCGTCCCATGCTGTACTGTCATTGTCATCGAGCCACAGTGACGACCAGTGGTGTGACAAGCATGGAGCTCATGGGATGGTATTCCGTAATGTTAAATGGGACATATGGCCGGATGAAAAATTGGAAAACATACTGATAACCATCAGCAAAGTCTGCAGCCGGCGATGACCTAGACCTACGATTGTCATAATCATGGGTATCCGTGATACGGGGAGTAAATGGTTGTGGCTGGAAATGGGTTACTAACCGTCAGACAACTGACGACCGTGAGGCGCACAGGTGACAAGTTGAACTCAGACGTGGTCAGAAAATAATAAATTAGGCAGTACGTAGGCTGCTAATGACCAAGTTGGACATGTTACCCCGTTAAAACCGTCTCACATGGGCCGTAGATAAAAGCAATCGCGCCATAGTGTCAGTCTCAATCGCGTTTATGGATGACATTTCATCGATCGTTTTCTGCCCGATATATTCACAAAGAAACAGAATGAACATATAATTCAGACGTCCAACTAACCTAAAAGCGTGGGGGTTTGGCTTTCAGTGGAAATTACTTCAATATTTAATATAAAACACAATGTAGGCGTTATGTGGTCGGGTGATACAGATTAATTTATATCTCCCAGGCCACACAAAATTGAGTGTTTTTGCCAGGCGGAAGTGTGCGGTCAAACATGAAGATTCTGAAGAAAGCATTTTCAGAACGCGAATTCTTCTACAGATGTCAACGTGAGTTTGTTAGAAGAAAGCACAACACTTTTTTTAACAAAGTGCGAAGATGAACAATTTTTAGGTACAGCCGATTTTTTCGTTACAGTACATTCGAAAAGCTCTAATTGTTTGTCCCAAAATATGCATTTCAAGATTTCACAAAATTTGGGCAATCTCTTTTCGAGCAAATGACCGTTTCTGATTGGTTTCAGTGTTGAAGCATCATACCAGCAAACTACACAATTGCTGTAGTCTATCTTCCAGGTACATGGAACTATTTGTAAGGAGAAAAATGGCCGACCACTAAACAGATTAATGTTCAGCCATATGTAGTTCAGAATCAATTCGGCATGAAGTGTACCACCTAAATTCGACAAACCTCGCAGTGATAAAAGCCACCGAAAACCTAGAAACTCACGAAAATTGTGAATGGATTGATCCTCACTACCTTCGAATGATTCAGCCCAAAACTAAATAAAAATAAGAGTTCCATCCTAACATCATGCCGCAGTTCCGCTTATTCATCCGCTGTTGGGGGTTGTCGAGGAAAAATCCAATTCCCGAAAATACCGCTTTCTATGCTTTTGGAATGGCCTAGCTTACCTTCATAGTCGGCATCGTCGTGTCCCTTCGCCCTTCACGGGCGTCCTTAACCGTTGTGCCATTTTCTGGCACACCGCCCACATTCTCGTCTTTTTATTGGGGCACCAACATATTGTCAACATTCTGTTCGGTCCATCTTATGACCAAGTTTTCTGAGTGGTCATGAACCCTTTGAATATGATGCAGCTTGTAACCGTGTTGTCTTCGGATTGAGTGACATAAGGAGAGCCCTGTCGACAGGCCAGTCTTTCTTCTGTGTTGATCCGTTAACATCGGGTGGTTGGATTTGTCAGGTAGGTATGCGCTGGTCGTGCATACTCCGTAGTCTGCTGTTCATTATCTTTGGCCGTCGTTCAACTATTCGCCTTTTCATTGGCCGTTATTCTGTTGTCTGTTTACGCGTTCGTAGGCCTGTAGGTCCAATAACAACAAGGGTCTGGCCAGTTTCAACGTAATCGTCGGGTTAAAACCACACGAAGCGAGCACACCAGGCTGCTTTCCAACGATCGGTATTCAGGGATTTGCGGAATTTTTATGTCAGCATCTATGTGAGTTATCTACTCGGTGCCTCACACAGCGCAAACTCGTCGACCGATAGACGACGACCTAGCTTACTAATTCTGAGGAAAGCAGCGGTTGCTTTTCACCCGATGTCATACACACCTGCAGTGTTGAAAGCTTTTAAAAATTAACTCCCGTTGGAATAAAGGGTCAGGCAAACACAACCTATTATCTCCAGTTGGTTCACCGTCGCCCACACGCAACACCAGGTACTCTTGGTACTCAAGTTCATTTAATGCTGACATCGTTTACTGGGAAAACAAAGGCCATACGTATGCTTCACAGACCACCATGATCCATTTGAAGGTGACGATAGAAGTGGGCTGCCTCAAGTTCTCAAGGAACTCAGCATTACAACTTCAGCTGTCAAAAGCTTGGGCGACTACTCGACAAACCCCTGTCAGATAGATTAATTCGGTGTTCAAGCCTCACCGCCTTGCACTGTTGACTCCGGTGCTCCAAAAAATGCAGTAATCTCCCTCTCCTAGTTCTCATTCCATACTGCTTCCCTAGTCATTTGGCGGTCCTGCTTATGCAACAGGACGTGCGAAGGTTATATCGCTGTACATCATACACTAAACGAGATGCTTCCATTCTGCTTAGAAGGAGGAGGTTGTTCGGCCTAGCAAATTGATCAGCGTCTCGCAGTCTATCTGTCAACACACCCAGATGCACCCATACACTGCATTTGCACGCGAAACGCTTCTAGTCGTATGTTTCGCCATTCAGGTGCACAATAGAACATTGCCTCCACTACTATTTATTGAATGCATGCGGATTATTTTCTATGACGACTAGGCGTGGCCACTACACGTTGTCTACGTATTCAGTCAACTCCAAAAATTCACATTTCAAGCCCGGTGCTCATATATTCTTTTCATTCCATACAATTTATTGAGTCGGTTTGTCAAGACGCATGTACTGTCGCATTGTGTGTATTGCATGTCAGTTGTTTTTCCTGGCCTACTTTCAAAGAATTTGTAGCAGCTTAGTCGATCTGGGGACAGAATTGACCAACATATGATAACACCAAGAAGCAACTGTGACGATATTGGACAGGTGCAAAAGGTGTGCGTACGAATACAATGGAATGACTCATTGACAAGTTGAGGTCTGTTGAATCGAGTAGGCCACTACACAAGAGAAGAACAGCGCCACAAAGTAAGTTCGGACGACATAAAATAAGTAACTCTACGCGCGACTTGAAATTAGCGAACGCTAAGCGTTGGTAGGTCAGCGACAAGGTGGCACTAGATGTTTCACCGAGCAACTAATTCACGGTCAAAAACCCGCACCAAAGGAGAAGGCAGAGATGGTGCGCGGAATCTGCTGTTTGTTTATGTTGACGGTCAAACTACCGAGATGATGGTGATGGTTTCAAACAAATTTACTGGTGAGATGAACAGATCAGGATACATAAATGTACAAAACTTAGTAACAAAGTGTAATCATCATCTTTGGATACTAAAATAAATGCATTTTGCCGGACATATGATACATTTGTTCCGTCAAATTGACGTTCCGTCAAACTGACATTCCCTTAGACAAATATTTCGGTTTATGATTTCTCATCAATTCACTGTGTGCAAACACTAACATAAAGCTCATCCAACAAAACTCCCCCTTTCTACTTGCATCTTATTTGCATCCACCTTGTCTTATTATTCTACCGTTATCCCTTGTGTTGCGCAACTTCTACATATACTCGGTTGGTTTGTCCTTTATATGATCAGAAGATGATAGCAGTATACTTTTCCCCTATGTATGTATTGCAACCGTCTTCCTTAAATTTACTCAGGTTTCCATGGTTATATTACCGCTTCGTGGGTTCAGCATCGTACTATTCTCAAAAAGCCACCAATCACGCTACTCAATAACCAGTTATGCGGGTAGACTCTAAGCTACTAATCTGGCAGAACAAATAACGTGAAGGTTGACGGAGATTTGCCTACTACGTCTCGGACACTCACTTGCGTGGCACAGGTCTTCTTCCTTGGCTCTTTCTCTATTTTTGCTATTTCTGAACTGATTGCTCACCATAAGTTAACCGCTTCCTCTCTTGTATATAAGCCGCATTGGAAGCTGTTATGCACTTCGCTTCACTGAGAGCACCGACGGTTGGAAGACGGCAACCTCCTGGCCAAAGCCACCAAACTGAAGCCACACAAACACGACGCTAGGGTGACTTAGTTCGCCGAAATGGTGAGCTGCCACCCACTGTCGTCCCCCACGAGAAAGACCTCGGGACGTCACTGTTTGCGGACTTCAGCGATTGCGCTAATACGTTGTCGTAAAAAGGACGAAAAGGTCGGCTGCGCTTGCCCTACAGCCAAATAAATTTCCAGCAGAATGTCGTGAACATAATTCGAAAACACTAGTGTGGTCATTGTTGGAGGAAAGCCCGGAAGTACACTTTTTATTTTTAGGGGTATCACTTCATTTAAGTCTGAGAAAAAACGCGTCGACTATGGCCTGCTAATTCATTACTTTTCGCTGGCAGACGATTAGCAGGTAGCACGACCTTAACTTTTAACAGCGCGATCCAAAACCAACATCCAATAAGACACCCATTTAAGTTTACGGGAAACACGGATCCAACAGTTTTGAAACTCAAAGTAAACATAACATGTTATAAACAAGCTAGATAACGGCGAGATGCTCATGTCCCTACTGAAGTCTACTCTTGAGATATTCCTTGTAATCTGTGCAATGGGTATCAAGAATGGGTTTTCAGAGCAGCCTCCAAGTAACACTCGGAAAAAGCTGCTATCGTTGAGAGAGAAACTCCCATCAACCGAACAGCACTCGATGTTGGGTACAACAGTTTGTAATGTGTCGGGATTACCGTTGATGTGGATTTTTCGGCCAGCGATATGGAGGAAAACAGTTCTGCGAACAAGGTAAGAAATTCGCCCATCTATTCTAGGAATGATAAGGGACCAAGCACTGGTCGTTTTGGGACTTCTGGAAGAACCAGAACGACAGACAAAACTCCCGTTCGGTTTTTGCTCAGGGTTGTGCCGTCAAGGTTGGACGTGGTCCAGAATAGAATCCCTGCCTGGATGACATGAGTTTCCAGGTTATATAAGTGACCGCGTAAGATTAGCTCGAAGAATGATGCAATCAAAGAATATAACACGTAAGAGAAAGCCCCTGTCAAGCTATCTATGATTGTTAGCTCGTTGACCATGTCCGCTCGATATTGAAAGAACCAAGAATGAGTTGAGCAGAGAAATGTAGCCTTGAATGGCTGCTTCTATTGAGCGCTAAACCAAACTGTGCGGTCTTCTGGCATTTTAACCCGTCGATATCTAGCAGAAAGGTGCTGATAGCTTACCCTGACTATGGGCCTTAGGGTGGCCATTTTCCACGCATCGGAAAGAACTCCAACCCGGAGTGTCTGTTTAAGTACAACGTGGGGGCATCTTCCAGTCTGAAAGCAAGTTCGCTGGGATGCGATAGTTGATCGCATCCATATCCGTTTTGTCACACAGAATAAAACTGAATACTGGATTCTGACCATAGAGCACGGAGAGGTCAACATTAAGGAGCGCACATTGAATGTTTAGCTATGGAAGAATGGGGTGCCTGTTGGGCGGACCACTCGGCGATACTGTCTGAATACCCCGGCAATCACCTGGAAGTTGGAAGAGGCATGCTCATTAGACGGCAGCAAAGAGGACATACAAGACCTATTTTCAATTACAACACAATACCCGCCTGCAATATTTTTGCTTACACTGACAGCCAGCAAGATTATTGTCTAAACATTTTGGGTATGTTGACTGATCTCTGGCTAACTCCTGTTTTGCGCAGCACAAAATTCATCAAAGTCCCACGGCTTGCCCGTTAGAGATTGAACAACGAATTATCAAAAACGAAGCCAAAAAGGTGGCATGCGCTTTGTGCAATCTTGAACTATTCATAACTTTAGACTGGCCTTAAAAATCGTGGAGTATGTGAACTTTGCATTTATTACGCCAGTCGCCCCCATAAAACTGGTTAAATCAGTGGAACCAATGAAATAGCTAAGTGCAGTGAGACTGGCGATCCGCCGAGATTGTCCGAATTCGCAAGGGCGGCCCGCAGACCCGAAAAGGCCACGGCGATAGTACTTAAGGTTTCAGGGAGAGCATTTGAAAGTCGAAAGCTGGCGCACCGTGATATCAGCCATGTAGTAACCTGATTAGCGTGTGTTCATCAGGTTGGTAGTATGCCTTCAGTCTCCATTTTTTTGACGAGATAGCATGATTAGCCAAAAGAATAGACATGAGGCAAGTTCTTGTGGCAGCATTTAGTAAGCTTTTCATCTGTTGAATTATCGGGTTCTGCTTATCAATTACGGAGCTGGCGGCGCAGGTTTTGGTCTCCTGTCCTGGACCCGGTGGTTTCCGACAGATCAAGAATTCTACATGGAGATAAAGTGGGCTGTGTCAAAGCTTAAGCGAGATACAGTGCTGTTCCGGATAGAGCAGCTACTCGCCACTACTGTCAGCGGCCAATATAGGTGATTCGTCATCACCCCGTGGCTGCCCACATTACTAGCTAGTTGATGACCTGGAGATGAAAAATAACCCAGTCGGTCATGCTACACAGTTGGCTGCAAATCGGTCGAAGGTTTAGTCCACTGGACGAAAACTGGCCCTTACCATGATTCGGTACAACCATCTATTGTAGGAGCAGCTTGAAAATGGTTTGAAGAGGGCTGGAAAATCAGGTGGATCGAAAAGATATAGGGACAGGGTTAGTCACAATAGCCTTGGGCGTTTAAGTCACAGCTGACTTCAAAGGCGGCAAGTACCGCATTGAAGATTAACACCGCTTTGTGTTGTAACGCAGGTTAATACGACCTCAAGCTATCCCGGCTGATTGCAAAAGACTCAGCAGTGAGGCACGACAAAAGTTATCTGGTATATAATGTCATTAGGGCATTATATATGAAATCAACCCAGCAGCTGGCTTCAGTAGCTTGGCTTCAGTAGCCTGGTTTTGGCCTTGACAGACGACTATGTTGGCCACCCATGACATGTTCCAGGGTTGCTGTTTGGTTCACGCATATGACCTGTTTGGTGCACTTTGACTGTCGGTGAGCGCCGTGTTGCGCGTCACAACAAAGACCACTTCATCTCGATCAATTCGTGGCATTTGAAGCACCCGAGGAGAGTGACTGCGCGCAGGATCAGAAGGTACATGTGAGACTGTATGGGGTGAATATCTAGCTCCCAATCGTAAAGCGTTAGCACATTGTCAAGTACCGATCTAGGACATGAAACTTTGTCAACGGTATACAACGTTTCATTGGATTGTGTGGTAATTGCGAATACGTAATAGTAATAAGAAATGTACCTAGCTCAAACCCAGAGCTAGCTTCTACGCAGAAGTAACAACACAGCACGTCAGCCAACGGAATTGTAATGTGTTCGGTCTCTGTACAACGTAATTATTCATGCAGTAAAACAACAATAGCATATAGTTTTCCGCTGTGATTTACAATCATCACAGATTGTCTGCAAGATGCAATAGAAAGTACTTGCATAATAGACCTTGGCATACAGAAATTTTCTCGACAAATCAATGAAAGAAATGTGGTAACTTTGTAGAAGTATCTAAAAGTCATCTACAGTTTTAAGGAGATCAAAGCTTTTGTAGCAGAACGTGGGTACGCGACCGACGAGGCATAAACTTACGTTGACAAAAGTTTACGCCCAGAGTTTACCGGGCGTAAGCTGTCTCGTTACCGAAGTTTAAGACAACCCAAACAGAATTCCGTCGGAGGTGGTAGAGGATAGCACAGAGACAGAGTTTAAACTTAAACTAATCATTTCTGATCATTTCATGGGTCGTCTGAATTCCACAGATATCACATTCAGCTATGGGCTTAAGGTTGTCCAAGCCTGCAAATTATCATTATTACCGCCAGAAAGCTGCGACTCGCAGTTCCAATGGTTAACGCGATGTTCTGTCTGGTGGCAAAGTTGTTTCTTTTGAGGCAATATCTACTTTTATTTGGTATTTTAGTTTCATATTATACCCGGCATTTCTTACTTGCTTGCTGAAGCTTCCCAGTCGGGCTGCCTTGCTAGGAGGATACTTCTATGCATTTGGTGTGCTAGGCTATTCGAGGGCACTACTTGAGCGACAAACCATATCATGCTTTGGTGTTTTCCAAAGGCCTTCTCCATTTTTATTCGAGATGAAAGCCCCATTTTTGTCAGATCCAACGCTGGATTCGGCTCGAGTCGAAAAGAGGTCAGAGACTACCGCAAGTAACAGTCAGCTCCAAAGGAAGACCGAACACCCAGTACAAATAGTCATCTTGAAATGACCGGAAAACCTCATCCGATTGATACTTCAGTAATTCCCTGTAATCTATTGCTTCGTTACCTCATGTCCATCTCATTTCACGGATTTTGTGGCATACCAAAACAAACCAGTCCATATAGTCTAAAAGGGGCAAAGTCGCTGTCCAAGGCACTCAAGTTATTTAGTGTTTTAAGTGGCAACAGTTATCCACCTTTCATATAACTGGAAGCAAAAATAATGACATATTTCACAGTCTAAGGGATAGGCTGGCAATAACGAAGGAAGGTAAATATCTGAGGTGGGTACTTGCCTAACCAACAAAACGGACGATCTCGACAGACAAAAGGGGTACTAAATAAAAATGGCATCAAATAGCATTAGGTTTTTCGTAACAAAACATGATTTTACTCTGATATACGTAACATTTTAAAGGATCCAGGTTTGTTGTACTTACCATCCTCGATTGTAGGCTGGTTTGCTTGTTTGCCGACGAATAGGTCGTCACACGCGGTCAGTTGAGCCATTGGTATGAGAAAGTGCATAAGGTTTAGCAGCTGTTGCCAAGGCTCGCGAGTTGAAGATTTTTACCAGCGCTAAATTAAAATACAAGTCGGCTTATTTATATTCGCCCAGTCGGTTCGGACACGCGCTTAAAGGTGACTACGTTCGTCAAGGATGATTAAGCTCTTCAAGTATGGACCATACATATTGTTCGCCTGAATGAGCAAAAAGAAAGCCTAGTGTTTACTCTGACTCACTTTGTATTCTGTCTTGTATCCGCGATTTTCTACTAGGGTTACCAAAACGCTGTGAACAGGACACGCAGCTAGTTCTTGAGTTGTCAACCCAACTACTTCCGCTGCTCCCGGAGTTGATTCAAAGAAGGTTATCACGCTTAACCCAAATTCATCCCGACGCGTCGCCGTCGACAATCCGAAGTGGCCCACATTCAGATCTCAACGATGCACAAGAAGTGTAGGCCGAATAAAATATCGCTGATTACTGCAAACTATGAAGTCCTGGGGTTTCGTCATAACAGTGCGACTTCAAATCGCCACGATAATGTTAGATTGTGTTTATAAGAAGAGAAAGACTGATGGCAGACTTTAACCCAGGGTCTAACTCTCTCTGACGGTAAACAAGATTACCGATATCTATTAATTCGTCAACACCAGACAAAGCTGTCAACCGCAACAAAAATCTTTCATATATATTGCGCCTTAGTTTGTTTCCAGTAATGAAAAGATTTTGGCAACTAATCGTTTCACAGGGACAAGCATGAAGGTCATTCAAAAGGGAATGCGGTCATTTTGGCTCGACTCACTGTATTTTAAATATTTCGGAAAATTTTAAAGTCGGAATTTCTGGCGAAGTACCTACAATACATCAATTGAAAATAAAAAGTGTTATTGGAGAAATTGTGAAATATAGAATAAGTTACTGATGAGTAGTCGGGGATTTGGTTTATTTCAATTTGATATAGAATAAGTGCCAAAAGTACTGTTTTGATGAAGAAACATTTTCCATTATTTTTGCGAAAACAACACGCTATTGGCGGTAGCTCATTTTTCAGGTCTTACAAATGCGCTCATTGCAATTTTCTATAGCCTGAGAACGTAACATCTCATGGCGTTTTGAAGATATGGTCGACATGGAAATATACGACCATACAATGTTGGCATTGCATTCCACAAAGAAGACACACATTTGATAGTGAAACATGTATGACAACGTTTCCAGCTTCATTATCTATACGATATTTATACTATTTCCCCTTGTTTGCAAGATTTCAGGTAGATACTGGTCAACGAACCGTTGCTATCAGAAATGGTTGGAAATGACGCAATCATGTGGTTGTTTTCACCTTCGATGTATATGGAACGACGTAAGAAAAGGGTATCGTCCAACTTTGTCACCAAGGGTCTTCAGAAGCAAGTTCTATCCGCTTCACTGCATTGTTTCCAACTAACTTGAAGTCTCGTGGTGTTCATACAAAACAGTGAACGGAAACAGATGAACTTAAGCCTATTGACGATAACTAAGGGGCGTGCCTCTCGCCCAGCCACAAAATGATGGTCAGAACGCCAAATGCCCATCGCGATGCTGAAGGATATTCTAATCAATATGGAAGCCAACGGAATCAAAAAAGATGGTTAACGTGTACACCATACGGTTCAAATGCAGGTCTTTCATCACTTCCCGCAAGTGTTCGTTCTCCATGTTGTTCATGACGAAAGTCATTCGAATGGATCTGTTGCCGGTGTGAACACATACTGCACACTCAAACGTTTTTACTCGGCCTGGTTAGCGAGACTGTGCTTAGGATTTCGTTCTCTGCCTAGATCGGGATAAGCAATGCCTGGAAAGGAACCCAAGTATATTGCACTATATACAACTCTTCTGTTTGATATATAGTCGGGAACAGTTCGACAATTAGGTTCGCAGGATTTCTTCTTTTGGGTATGACTTTGAGGTGGTAATTGGCGAACAGCCAGGTTTTCATACTGGCGATAGGCTGAAAGTATAATGTATGTATATGCAGCAACCGGAGTACTCGGACAAGTCTGGTATATTTTCTGTTTATACAAGTTATAGAACGGGGAACTTTGAGATGGGGACCTAAAGGGTGACAATGGGCGGGCGAAAAATTGAAAAAGCTCACTGATAACTGCTTGTGGTACCAAAGTCTTCATCGGCGCCGTTCTTTAGGAAATGGCGCGACAAGCCCCACAGCCATAGCACCGTGGGCGTTTGGGGTAGATAATCCTGAAATACCTTGACAATCAGCATGTTATATACACAAGAGCAAATGTGCACCGATCGGAAATCCTTGCTGGTTCTCTTGCATGACGCGGTGTATTGAATCGTTCGCTAACGATTCAAGGTTCAAAACGAGTTACGCGTAATCGGTAAATCCAGAAATGCCTTTCTCAATATCCAACGGTAAAGAAGATAATCTATCTTCGAAACGGTTAATGAGAAGACACTCGTGAAAACTGGATTTAATACGGTACTAATTGAGTCAATGTACATGAAAATTAAATATCATACCTCGAATGTGAAATATCCTCGCAAATTAAACAAAGAGTGAGCCGGTACAACAACTCTGACAACCAGGCACCGCTCAGTAATGGGGGATGATAAAACGGAATTGAGTTCACTCAAACAAATGGTAATTGGTCGGGTTGAAGCAAAGTGACTGTTCACGCATTGAGGAATGGTAAGAATTGTAAGCTACTCAAGAAAGAACATGGAAGAAAAATGTCTTATTTTGACATTCATAAATGTACAGGGGTCAGACTGAATAAGGGTAAAAGAAACGGTTATAGTAGTTGGTGTAAGAATAAAATGATTGGTACTGTTTCTTCTTAGAAAAATGAAGAATGATAGGGTCACCCTTCAACGCTGATCAAACAAGGCACAGCAATCTCAAAATAATTCAACAAACCTCAACAAAATCAACACGGTGTGCTGTAAAACCGCCCGCGCTGCGATTGTGGTCGCACCGTTTTGTTTGGAACAGATAAGTGGGTGATCGAATGTTGCCGCCGGAATTGTCCTGGTTGTAGATCCATAGAAAAAAGGATCCATTTTCAGTCCGACGCGCTTGTTCTTGTTTAACGCCATTCAAATTCTGCTGCATCTGGCTCATGAAATAAGTATTACAACCGCCTCCGAAGTGCTGTGCTTAAACCGCAAGACAGTGATCAAGTTCTGTGGCGGATTACACCACATCTTGACAACAGTGAGCACAATCATTTCACGGTTTAATTGGTAGGAACAGCGGTTCCTTCACTTAAGAATCGGCGGATACAGAACGAAGGACGACAACCTTTCGATTATAGATGTCGAAGAATCTTTGCTCATGAAACGAATGCATCACAGGAGGTCATTTTCCTAAGGTATGGGTGTTGTTTGGAATGGAAAGGTTGTCGTACCACTCAAGTGAGCTCACGCTCTCTCTGACTCAACCAACGAGACTGGGGTCAATTCAAACCAACAGTATTGACGTGCAGATCAGACCATTGAAGTTGTGAGTGAGAGCTGGCCACACCGTTGGACAGTTTGGTGACCAAACTGCTAAAAGTGCATAGGCGTTGCCGAACACGTCGCTTTTCTCGAAGCTCGCTTGATGTCGATTACCGTCGAGTTGACTGATAGTTTCCGGCGTTATTCTGGGTCGGGTACAAGCGCACAACTTTTCGACACATTTGGTCAACTTCCATCAATTCCAGCAGGTCACCTGAAAGAGAGCGACATGAGCCGACGGGCTTAAATGAGCACCAGGAGTCAACCGCTACATTCCAGCTGCCGTGTTCGCACAAAGCCGCATGAACAAACGGGATACCAGTCATTCGCGAACGTCAATCACGAGCCTGGGGGATTTTTCCATGTGACCTGAGCGGATGCTATAAAAAATCCCCCGGTGGACGTCATCGCCGCCCAAATGGAGCCATGACGTCAACGTCTGAGCGAACAGGAGGTCGATGACTTACTGCCATGGTTAATGCAGGGTGCCAGCTCATTCACATCGCGCAGTTATACGCGGAGTAGGTTCGGCAAAAATACGTCCACTTGGGACATAAACAATCCGCATGCTAAATACATGACTTAAACACAATATCCATCATACCTGTTCGAACTTGCCGCCGAACTCTCCGACTTAGAGCACGCTCGTTGTGTTCTGCACGGCTTTACAATTCCTCAGCGAACTGTGTACCAGCGCAACTCCGAAGTGATGAGAATAGATGCCACGTCCAGACTAGTACTGCCTCTTTGACCTTGTTGTGATGGACGTATGCGAGATAGAACTACCGACCTGCTTCGGATGGCAGGCGAACGAGACGACCGAAGCCATTGTTCGATTCTTTCGTATCTTTACCCAATTCACTGGGCCTATAAACACAAGGACGATGACCATGGACGACATCGCCGTTACCCAAGCAGCGATTACGGAGAAACCGCCGCTTCTACGGCAATTATTGTGCCGATTGCACCACCTAAAGAACATACACCAACGTGTAAGTCTCACCGTATCCGCTTTAATCATTTTACTAACGTCCCTATCCCACTGCTCCCCAACACTTTTACAGGGCTGTGCACACCAGGATTACGGCATTATTCTCACCATCACTGCCCGAACTCCAGCAAATAAACCCAGTATACTTCAACTACATGCAACAGCGGCTGATTCTGCGTGCCTGTAGGTGATATAACGGCCACTTTTCGGTGCGTCCAACATTTGGTATCAGACAAAACAACTTCGTGGAGGCAACAATCGTTCAATAAAGCGGCATGACTTCGACGGTCGCATTCGCCTACGAAATGTTGCTGAATTGGTCGGCAGGGTTTTCCGGCACATAATGAACAATATACAGGCTAAGCTGGCAACAGACGGCCGCGACTTTTACACGATCTTCGGTCATCCCTAAGCGAACGCCATCGTACGACAACGGGTTCCATGGAGGGTAGAGAGATTCTCGGCGCACATGCAGGTTAGTCGGGAGATACCCGTGGATTCAACCATTACTCCGTTAATGGCAGTCGAGAGTAGAAGAGGAGTCCACAGGATCGACCAGGATAGCTGAGACTTTGACTGCCACTTTTCCGAGGAATTTAAGCTGCCGTGTGGGCAGGTATTTTTCTGTGCCGACAATTATATGCACAGTACGGTAAGTCCTCCGTTTAGCACTGTTCACGTTAAATCACAAAATATCCAGATCACTCCAAGGTAGATGCGCAAATTCAACGTAGTCACTCGCGCATTAGCTTCCATATTCGAAATAAAGCGCAGGACCAAAGTAGGATCACCGAGACTGTCGACGTTAAACGAACACGGATTACTGGCATCCCTTGAAGTCTCCTGCAGACCGTTTGGCCAATTTATACTGGACATGGGGCGATTTCTTCTCATATACCAGAGTAATCGATTGCCACATTACTCCCCTCTGTATGAAGAAATGTCGGCGTTCATCGTCGATCTGGACGCTTCTGCAGCCCTCGACAAAACCACAGCCACCAACGTGGGGGACAACACAGCTGATCTTTCTTCAATATCAATCAACCGACCCGGCGCATTGACATCAATCCATCCAACATCCGTCGGCAGTCTTCCTATTTCCCGTCCACCACTCCCAAAGCGGCTGCGCCAAATCATGACAATTTTCGCAGACCAATAACCAGGGCCCGGCACCAGACCATTTCAAATGACGTCGCAGGCACACAGTCAGGAAATCGATGACGCAGAGGTGTCTACAGACGTTTGCGGCGATGGCGAAAAGCACATATCTCCGCCCGAAGACGAAAGCATGGACAACTGGATTCGATGCTATCACTGCCCTCAGTGGTACAACAGGGAGTGTGTGTATGTCCACACTTTCAAGCAGGAGTTGTCTTGCGCACGCTGTCAGCGTCACTTCAAGCAGTCTACCTGTTCACCGCTTGGCATGACAGATAAGTAAGTTAAACCGCGTGAACCCGGTATTTTCCTTTCTTTGAAGTCCCACCGCATAAATCCAACTCAGTCTCATCGCGGCTAAACTGGTGAATACACGAGGCGAACGAAGCTCTGATGTAAAAAACCGCACTTCATCGACGTTTATACTAAGGCTCGTTTTTGATGTATTTTCAGAAGGAAAACTGAACGTTGAAGAAGAACGGTGAATAAGTTGTCATCACCTACTGAAGAATGCACTTATGATATCTACGCTATTAGTAGTTTTTAGTTAAAAGTGGGTGCATCAGTCGTGATGGAACTAACAAGTGAAGCGAGTATATTGGATCCGGATCGGGAAACGAAGAGATGAAGAGCGCGCAGTCTCGAATGACAAAAAAGTTCATTCAAGTTTATATCGTAGGAAAACAACAAAAAACTTCAGCAGGGCAGTGGAGAATGCTAACGTGCACAACACATTGCATTGTGCATTTCTTCGCACACCCTCAGTTCACCAGAGGCGAACAAGTGTTTCTATGGTGAGTAACTCGTTCATTATTGTGATGATCAGTGATCGTCAGTAGGCTTGAGTTCATCTGTTTCCGTTCACTGTTTTGTATGAACACCACGAGACTTCAAGTTAGTTGGAAACAATGCAGTGAAGCGGATAGAACTTGCTTCTGAAGACCCTTGGTGACAAAGTTGGACGATACCCTTTTCTTACGTCGTTCCATATACATCGAAGGTGAAAACAACCACATGATTGCGTCATTTCCAACCATTTCTGATAGCAACGGTTCGTTGACCAGTATCTACCTGAAATCTTGCAAACAAGGGGAAATAGTATAAATATCGTATAGATAATGAAGCTGGAAACGTTGTCATACATGTTTCACTATCAAATGTGTGTCTTCTTTGTGGAATGCAATGCCAACATTGTATGGTCGTATATTTCCATGTCGACCATATCTTCAAAACGCCATGAGATGTTACGTTCTCAGGCTATAGAAAATTGCAATGAGCGCATTTGTAAGACCTGAAAAATGAGCTACCGCCAATAGCGTGTTGTTTTCGCAAAAATAATGGAAAATGTTTCTTCATCAAAACAGTACTTTTGGCACTTATTCTATATTTCACAATTTCTCCAATAACACTTTTTATTTTCAATTGATGTATTGTAGGTACTTCGCCAGAAATTCCGACTTTAAAATTTTCCGAAATATTTAAAATACAGTGAGTCGAGCCAAAATGCCCGCATTCCCTTTTGAGTGACCTGCAAGCCCCTCCCTGCGAAACGGACATGGGCCAATTATCCAAGTGCTTCCCCTTCCTTTCCATAAGGTTGCCCTACTACTTGAGCCTTTTCAGCGCAGGACTACTAAGCTAATCGGAGGCTTTTGATACCTGAGTTTGAAGAGGAGTCTTCCTAGTCTGAATCTGTTTAAAGTGGTATTCCGTAGGATAAGAGAAAATATTATGCTAGCTTGTAAGGTGTTAACCGACTTTATTCACCCCTGCTCATCCATCCTACTTAGAATCAAACGCGCATGTTCAGGAGGGAATAGTTTCTGCCTTCGTCATCAGAACTACCGTCCGTCTTCTCTGTATCATTCCTGTGCACCCCGATTGGTTCCCGTTGGAACGACCTGGCGGAAAACCTCGTTTAAATTCTGACCCCCAAAGCGGTCAGGACGAGGTTGGCTGAAGGTTTCCAAGACGCCTGAGTTACTTTCAGCTCCGTTGCTGAGCCAACCAACCTTACGGTATAACGGCAATCATTATGGTGAGAATTAGGCAGATCAGTAGGATTGGCTTGTTGTCGAGTTTTTGGTTGCGTGTTATGTTTGATCAGCACCTGTCTTTTCGCATGTCCTGTAAATAAATACTAACGTTGAACATGTTTGCGACTTGGTTGATATAGACACGAGGACGCCTGCACCTTGTTACTAATCTACCTGGTATACATAATTAACTTGATCGACAAACTAGTCACCACATGTTACCAGCATGCATATGGTACAAAGCTGGTTGAAAGGGTGTCGGACTCGGGCGTCTTTCAGGGAATTATTCTGAAAATCTGTGAATGGATATTAAAGTGGGACTTACCGCTGAATGCTGTAAAAAGCTTTCCCAACTAATGCTCGCCAGTCGACCCCCAGGTATATAGGGGGTGTGCTTAGACAAACGGTCGAATTAGTAACGAAACGGCAAACAATGGGCTTAAGCGTTGAAGACATTGTGCCGCAGCCTCAACGAAAGCACGGCGGGCGTCATATTGACTGGAATCCACTATCACCAACCCATATTCAACTGTGTTCACTCCACTGTAATGGGATATAGATCGACCCAACTTGAAATATTGTGCCCAAGCCTGATCACCATGTCTCAAAATAACTCCCCCTCAAAAATGTGCAAGGGTTTATCACACACACGGTATAGTATATAAAGGGTCTAAGTTAATATGACCCACTAAGTTCGTTGAACTTATTCTCGCTCGAACGCCGGAGAATAACAGGGGACTACTGGTGAACTGTACAAGATTATCCACCACACCAGCACACGTCCCCTATCGCATTTGTTTACGATGCGTCAGGAACGAGATTCAGGAGGCCACTGGTCCCTAATTAAGATAACAAGATCACGATTGGCTGTTCGATTAAACTTCTTCACTAACTGAGTAGACAACCCGGGAAAAAAATGCCCGCATAAATTGTTGAGGCTTCGAGAGTAGATGTGCCCGATGGAGACCGAGACAAATGTTGGAACAATCACTTTTCCTCTGTAGTATTTGGGTACGATTTTGGTTGTGGCGTACAGATCGGCCACAACTCGCTATTTCTTTGCTCGTATTCCTACTTTTAGACAACAACTGCACGCATTCGCATCGACAAAAGACAGTCTGGTCAACCTCCGAATCACGCCGGTCAAGCAGCGGGACGCTAAAAGGCGCGGGCCTATATCAAGTACTGGATTAGAAAATGATATTACAACTGAATTGCCATTTTCTCATTTCATCTCCTTACTTATGCTTGCAGTGGCCTAATCAATCAAGTGATAAAAATGACCAAAATATGGTGACACCAAAGAAGAGTTGCGACGGTAACGGTTAGGCACAAAGGGTATGCGTACAAATAAAATCCGAACCGTCCTGCTCTTTAGTTTAGCAACACTGCAGTTTTTAGTTCTAAATTGGATACCGTCATTTATAGGAAGTTTTCATCTTCTTTATTTATTTATTTAACCCAATCTTTTCTCATTTTTTGGACAGCTCATGACTGCCTCTTGATATGACTGATCGGCGGATGCAGACCATAAGACAAAAAGCACTGACAAAAATGTCACTACCACTGGTACTCAACTGTATTTTATATAGTCTGCCTACTTAAAAAAAATAAAGCAGGAAAGGCCGTAACTAACAAGTTACGAAAAAAGAGACCTTTAGCCGGAATAGAGAGGTAATGACGTCAAAACTATCCAGATGGAAACATTTTTCCAAAATAAATAAATAAACAGTACGACGAGCACATGCCTCCATCCCGAAGGCTACAAACTTGGTCCTACCAGGTGGGGCAGTGAGAGATGGGGACTGTAAAATTCTACTCTCTCCCTCTTATTGCTCAAAAAAAGAAATTTGCGTCAGACTATCTCAGTACCAGTGTGTTCAAATGTCGCCATTGAGATATCGGGGGTTTCAAATGGATTGAGCTGTACCTGAACATGTCCTTCGTTCTTAACTCTTTTTCCCTCTCTTCTTCTCCACAACAACAGTAAGTTGTCATATGTGTACGCACTCTGCACACCCTCTTTTCAGCGTGCAGTGAGAACAGTAGTGTCTCTCTTAGTACTGCACAAGCAGTGTCGCTAAACTATCGCAGTTACATATAAGAGTAACATGTAGCTGGTTTACCATATGCATATTAGTGGTAGTGTCAAAACGAGTGTGTACGGATGTGTACGTATGCGTGATTATCTCAGTACGATTGTCTCTATTTTATTAACGAACA